>SJYC01107791.1:0-15158 GCA_006408675.1 Madoqua kirkii | reverse complement strand
GAGTGAGATAAGACATTGGGATAAATAAGGAAGGCGATGGGAGGGATGTCGAAAATAGGATAAAGGAAAGAATGGGCATGAAATGAGACAAAGGAGAAATGAGTGGGAACTGGAGACATGATGAGAAAAGACTAACTCTGGACTGGTTTCCGTCTATGTAATGATTCTCACCGGGCTTCCCTGGTGGCTCAGTGGTAAAAAAATCTACCTGCAATGCAGAAGACACAGGAGATGTGGGTTCAGTCCCAGGACCGGGAAGATCCCCTGGAGGAGGGCATGGCAACCCACTCCAGTATTCTTGCCTGGACAAACCCATGGACAGGAGCCCGGTGGGCTGTGGTCCACGGAGCCACAAAAAGTCAGACACGACTGAAGCAACTAAGCACAAGCACACACACAGTGATTCTCAGGCTCCACAGTCATGCTGATCATTTTGATGCAAGATCTGTCCCCTCACCTTTCACCCCACAGCCATGGTAATGCTACCTGCTTATCTGAAGATTTTCTCTTCTGTCAGCATCATCTCAAATTCCTTACTGTTGCTCCCCCAGGGAATTTTCAATGTGCTGTTCAGGGATCCTGGCCCTAGAAAGATCTAGAAGGCATTGGGCAAATTACTGAGGAATAAAGAAACTGACCACAAGGACTCCACCCACATGGATGCAACAACCCGCAGAAGACTCTATGAGCTTCTGAGCTGGGTCTAAACAAACAAACTCTTGGGTACAAAGAAAGTTGATTTAAAAGGTAATGGGAAAGTGAATATCAGAGATTGAGATGAGAGTAATTTATGAAACAGCTGCAACTTTACACACTCCAATGACCTGTGGGTCTCTAAAGAGTTTTGATTGCATACCCATAGTAAAAAACAACTTTTGAGCATGCATTTACAAAGCTGACATATTTCTTTACAAAGAATATTTAGTAACACCATTGTATTATTATAAAATGAGGAAATAATGAAGTGAGATAAAGATAAAATACCATCTTAATTTTTATTTTCTATTATTAATTAATGATACAAACATTTTACTATTACCATGAAAATTATTATGAATAATGGTGAGACTGATGTGTTGGGACTGCCTTCATTACTTTTTTTAAAAATTTTAATTTTACTTTATTTTACTTTACAATACTGTATTGGTTTTGCCATACATTGACATGAATCCACCACGGGTATACACAAGCTCCCAATCCTGAACCCCACTCCCACCTCTCACCCCATATCATCTCTCTGGATCATCCTCGTGCACCAGCCCCAAGCATCCTGTATCCTGTATCGAACATAGACTGGTGCTTCGTTTCTTACATGATAGTATACATGTTTCAATGCCATTCTCCCAAATCATTCCACCCTCTCCCTCTCCCTCAGAGTCCAAAAGTCCGTTCTATACATCTGTGTCTCTTTATACATACCGAGGAAACCAGAATTGAAAGAGACACGTGTACCCCAATGTTCACCACAGCACTGTTTATAATAGCCAGGACATGGAAACAATCTAGATGCCCATCAGCAGATGAATGGATAAGAAAGCTGTCGTACGTATACACAATGGAGTATTACTCAGCCATTAAAAAGAATACATTTGAATCAGTTCTAATGAGATGGATGAAGCCGATTATACAGAGTGAGGTAAGCCAGAAAGAAAAACACCAATATAGTATACTGACACATATATACGGAATTTAGAGAGATGGTAATGATGGCCTTCATTCCTTTTGAAAATACTTGTTTAGTGCTTTGTGATATGGGGTTCTGAGGTCTAGGGTTCAGTTTATTTCAATACTTTGCCTTAATGGCTGTCATAACAACAACAAAAAGACACTTCACGTCTACACAGAGATGCAAAAAGGACACTGTTGGCTATGCTGACTAAGTCAAGATATATATATATTTTCAGTTTCATGAACCAATTATGTGAAGATTCTTGTTGAAATTTAGCTATAGATTTCCATCTTTTCTGATGTCAATCAACTGTTCTTTTAACTAATAGGAAGATGCTAAATCTTTTAACAAATGGGTCAAAACTCTCAGAAACTATTTAGAAGATTTTTAAGCAAGTTGAAGATTCTATTTTCAAGTTTTTAAAGCATTGAGATATGAGTTTTTAAAGTGTCATATTTCCTCATTATCAAATCATATAAAGGTGAAAATATTTCCAAACATCCTTTTGCTCTCCCCATATGGTCTCTCCTTACTCTAAATGCTTTCTGAACATAGTTACTTTCTAAATCATTGTTAACACATTGCCTTTATATTGAGGGGGCAGAGGAACTGTTTAAGTTTTCAAAGTTATCAGCAAAGTGGCATAGTTCTGACAGCTGCTTGTCAGAACTGAAAAGGTCAGGAAATGTAGAACATTTTGATACTTTTAAAAGAAAAATCTTTACATTTCCATAACCAGAAAACCTCTACATTGTACAAAATAAATTTTCATGCTCATTCTCAGCTCATTGCAAAATATTGTAGATTCTATTCAAAGAATTTTTTAAAAACAATATTGACAGTATCAGTTGCATGTACAAATTTTCTGTCATATATGCGAAACTGAATCAGTCAGTAAGACTGCCAGTGTCTACCACTGGGAGAGGTAAGCCCCTCCACATACCTCCATGCCTTCCAGACACATAAATGGCTGAATATATAGACCAAGGCAGGAAAATGGCACACAGTATTCACTGTATATAAAAGAGCAAAGCCTAATTTCCTATTTTAAATAAAAAATAAATAGATGTTTAAATCATTTCTTCCCTTGCACCATCTGACAATTCTTAGCACCATTTAGCATCAAAGTATACTTTAAGACCACTACAATAAAGGGAAAAAAAGGGCACCCCATGTTGAGGGTTTGGTCTTTGGTGTTCTGGAGCAAGCATTAGTTGTTCAGTTCTGTTCAGTCGCTCAATTGTGTCCCACTCTTTGCGACCCCATGAATTGCAGCACGCCAGGCCTCCCTGTTCATCACCATCTCTTGGAGTTCACTTAGACTCACGTCCATCTTGTCCGTGATGCCATCCAGCCATCTCATCCTCAGTCACCCCCTTCTCCTCCTGCCCCCAATCCCTCCCAGCATCAGAGTCTTTTCCAATGAGTCAACTCTTTTCATGAGGTGGCCAAATTACTGGAGTTTCAGCTTTAGCATCATTCCTTCCAAAGAAATCCCAGGGTCCTTCAGAATGGACTGGTTGAATCTCCTTGCAGTCCAAGGGACTCTCAAGAGTCTTCTCCAACACCACAGTTCAAAAGCATCAATTCTTCAGCACTCAGCCTTCTTCACAGTCCAACTCTCACATCCATACATGACCACAGGAAAAACCATAGCCTTGACTAGACGGACCTTAGTCGGCAAAGTAATGCCTCTGCTTTTGAATATACTATCTAGGTTGGTCATAACTTTTCTTCCAAGGAGTAAGCGTCTTCTAATTTCATGGCTGCAGTCACCATCTGCAGTGATTTTGGAGCCCCAAAATTTAAGTCTGACACTGTTTCCCCATCTATTTCCCATGAAGTGATGGGACCGGATGCCATGATCTTCGTTTTCTGAATGTTGAGCTTCAATCCAACTTTTTCACTCTCCTCTTTCACTTTCATCAACAGGCTTTTTAAGCTCTTCTTCACTCTCTGCCATAAGGGTGGTGTCATCTGCATATCTGAGGTTGTTGATATTTCTCCTGGCAATCTTGATTCCAGCTTGTGTTTCTTCCAGACCAGCGTTTCTCATGATGTACTCTGCATAGAAGTTAAATAAGCAGGGTGGCAATATACAGCCTTGACGTACTCCTTTTCCTATTTGGAACCAGTCTGTTGTTCCATGTCCAGTTCTAACTGTTGCTTCCTGACCTGCATACATTAGTTGCTCAGTTGTGCCCAATTCTGTGACCCTATGAGCTGTAGCCCGCCAGGCTCCTCTGTCCATGGAATTCTCTAGGCGAGAATACCAGAGTGGGTTGCCATTCCCTTCTCCAGGGAATTTTCCTGACCCAGGGATTGAACCCTGGTCTCTTGCATTGCAAGCAGACTCTTCATCATCTGAGCCACCAGGGAAGCTTCCACACTTAAATGGTTTGTCTCCTCTAAATCATTGTGAATTGAGGACTAGCAGGTTATCAGCATTATTGAATTATTGAAGGCAGACTAATAAAGATCTGAGAACAATGGCTCTTACAGTAGGAACCATCTGAAAAGATGCAAAGTGGCGTAATCTATGAATCTCAGGTGAGAACAGTATACATGAGTGCTGACAGCAGGCAAGAGGCAGAGCATTAATAATTCTAATAAAATTGGTGACTTTCAGAACAATGAATTGAGGATTAAGGCTGGGGCTAAGTTCAGAGTTGAAGAGGGCAGAAGGAACCTAGGACAGAAGAGAGATGGTCCTGGGAGCACTTATGAGCAAAGAGAGTCCAGGCGACAGTGGGGGGCAGTGAACTGGAAGGAGAGAATCTTAGCCCCAAAGTCTAGCTGTGATTTTAAGGCTCAGATCAAAAGAACCTTCCTTTCCCAAACTCGGAGAAGTGAAGACCAAGAATCCAGTCTGTGCCTGGGAATGAAACAGTGCAAAGGATGAGACCAGTGCCAGGCCTAGAGCCAGGCAAACAGCTTGCGAGAAACCTGGAAAAGCTGGGAAAAGATGACGATGAAGCCCTTCCCAGTGAAAGTTCCATTCTGAGTGCTCGTGGTAAAGTGAATTTTGTGGTCAAAGGAGTCTGGGAGACACGACGTCCTAAATTTGCCAGTCCTCCCCTAGCTTGGAGATCTAGCACACTGATACTCTAAGAAATGCTACCGTCAAGATATCTGCTTAACTCATTGCTGTTTAGTTATTAAGTCATGTTCAACTCTTTTGTGATGTCATGGATTGTATAGCCCACCAGGCTCCTCTGTCCATGGGATTTCCCAGGCAAGAATACTCCAAATGCATTAGACCAAAAGAAGCTTGTTTTTATTTTTTAACATCCTGCAAAACTTTGGCTGAGGATGAAATCTGGGGAACCTGGACTAGCTGATGTTTGGAGTGGCACCAAGGCAAGGGACATGTGGGAGAACCTGTGTCTGTGTCCCACGTCACGTGTGTACTGCTAATCTCCTGAGACTCCCTCTTCTTAACAAGAATGAGCGCTTATCGCCAAGACATGTGGAGTAAAGGGGGCTGCAGGGAAGTAGGATTTCTCTTGAGGGGTCTCTCCTCCTACCCTGAAGGACCCACAGATGTGCGTGGTGACCCCCTTCCAAGGTGACATCTCAAGGAAGCGAGTTGTGCACTCTGGCTAGGAGCCAGAGCTGACATGGGAAGCGTGGCCCCTGGAGGCTACCTTGGTTTTCTCTCTGCCATTTTAGGCACCAAAAAAATGGGCCTCACAGGTCTTGGAGAAGACAAGAGTGAGCGTATGAATGAGGGAAGTAAAAATACTATAGGTGGAACTTATTTCAAAAAAATATAGGCACCCTTCTAATAGAAAATATTAATAATAAAGATGAAAGCTAAGAGTTGTCACGCCCTTGTTAAGTGCCAGGCACTGTACAAAGAGTTATATATATTATCTAATTTATTCATTGTAACCACTCAGCCAGTGGGCACCAGCCCATGCCTGTGTTACTGCTGAGGAAAATGAAATACCCAGAGGTTAAATAATTTGCTCAAAGAAATACAGGTCGAAAGTGGCAGAGCCAAGACCAGAAATCAGGACTGGTGGTTCTGGCTCATACTGTGCACACTCTCAAGTCACCCAGAAGGTACTAGAATGCCTTCCGCACCAGCACTGAAGCCTGTCTGAGGACGATATACCTATTTCTCTACTCCATTGTTTTGCACAACTTTCTTTAAACATCCAGTCTCTTCCTCAACCATCATATATTCCCATGAAATGATTGCATCGTCTCTGAGTCAGTTTCAAATTCATGTCTCCATTGTCTCCATGTAATACTTGAAAGGCAATTATAAGACAGATAAGATACAATTCTACTATTTGTAATTTCTACTTATACCTATATTGTGTTTAGCAAAGTCATGTGACACACTAATGCCAAATAGTCCTCTCGAACAATGGCACAAATTAACACATGTCTATTTACTTTCAAAAACTCCTCATCAATATTCAAACTGAGCACACAACTCACTTAAGGATCCAATATTTCTCTTTTTCTGTACAACTTCAAGCACAACTCAGATCAGTTCTCACTGAACTTAACCACTTCCATTCAGACTCCATCCATGGAGGAAGGGCAGAGGGGTGGGATTGTGGGGGATGGTTTCCATCTGCACCCACCCTGGGTTAGGGGATGGGGTGCCTGCAGAGTTGAGGCTTGTCTTGGGACACATACCCTGAGCTCTGTCTCTAGACCAGAGTCTTCGCGATACCCACCTAAGCTGCAAGGAGAGTGTGCCCTTTGGGCTAATATCCACTTTCTCCAGGATCCCAAATGCACAGGGCTTCCCAGGTGGTGCTAGTGGTAAAGAACTCACCTGCCAAGGCAGAAGACATAAGAGGTGCAGGTTTGACCCCTGTGTCAGGAAAATCCCCTGGAGGAGGGTATGGCAACCCACTCCAGTGATTTTGCCTGGAGAATCTCATGGACAGAGGAGCCTGGTGGGCTAGAGTTCACAGGATCACAAAGAGCTGGACATGACTGAAGCGACTTAGCACACACGCTGTGGTTCTAGGGCAACCCCAGCAGTTGGAGCACCTTTTTTTCAACACCCTGTAGGCTGGAGTTTGCACCCATCTCACTCCCACAGAGCTTCCAGAACATACTTAGGTCTGCTTTCCTCTATTCTGCACAGTGCCTGGCCCTGCACTGGGCATACAGTAGGCACTCAGTAAACACACATGGAGAGATACCTGAAAGGTGGCAGAGACGCAGCCCCTGGCCCCGACTGCCCATACTGAGGAGTCTCCGCACGTGCTGCTGAGTGGGATCCTACAGGTCATTGCCTTAAGACAGTACTTCAAGCGCCTGAAATAACGGGGACCTTGGCACCAAGCGGAGAGAGGATCTGATTGTCAGACCAAGTGCTGGAGACAGGTGCTGAGAGGAGTTAGGATCAGAGGGCTGCCGGGCGTTCCCCTAATCACCTGGCCCTCAGGCTTCCTGACTTTCCTCCCACTCCGCCCCCTCTCTGCCCACCCCTGCCTTCCCTTTAGTACTAGCTCTTCTTTAGTTCAGGGCGCAGAGAAGGAGAACAAACCATTTTCCTGTCTGCCCTAGAGGTCCTGACAGGTGAGGAGCCAGAAGCTATTCAGACGCCCAGTCTGTGATGACCTCACGCTCTGTGGGGCTGGACTCAAGCTAAATGCCCTCCCTGGGGCTTCCCAGGTGGCGCTAGTGGTAAAGAACCTGCCTGCCAGTTCAGGAGACATAAGAAGTGAGGGTTCAATCCCTGGGTCGGGAAGATCCCCTGGAGGAGGAGATGGCCACCCACTCCAGTATTCTTGCCTGGAGAATCCCATGGACAGCTGGTGGGCTACAGTCCATGGGGTCACAGAGAGTCATATACAGCTGAAGTGACTTAGCATGCATGTACAAGCAGAAGCAGTTATGAAGATAACCCTGCCAGGCCCTTTGCAGGGATGCAGCTCCATCTGATTAGGATGGGAGACCCCAGGCCCCCAGCCCTCAGTCTCCTGGTGCTAGCAGATATGAAGAAGGGATGCTCAGGCTTTTCTGGGGGATTCTAAAAGGTATTGAGGGGGGTGTCCAGGGACTGTGGGGGGCTGGTGGCTGAAGGTGAACTAGCTTTTAGCCACCAAAGGTTAAGTGGTTCATCTGGGTGTTCCTAAGAGTATTAGTAATAACAGTAATAACAATAGTGATTCCGCCCATGCCCAACAATTTATGTGTATTACCTTTAGGCCTAAAAGCCCTGAAAGCTGGTTATTATCATTTGTACTTTCTGCATGAAGACACTGAAGCACAAACTCTGCTTGAGTGACTTGCTCCAGGGAGCAGAGCCCCATCTACATGGCCTATTCCTTATTGTCCCAGTGCCTCCATCCCGCACACATTTCTGCCTGCCAGGCACCCCCATGATCATCTAACATTCGCCAGGCCACTGTCATTCTTTCCTCTCACAGAGGCTGCTGAAATCGACCCTATTCAGATGTTAGAGGGTTTTACACTTTCTATGAGTGTCCCTCTCAGACACAAGTCTGTTGGAAAAGGAGTATGGGATTAGGGTGCTTTGCTGCCCACTCCCCTTATGGGGTATCCTGGCTGTGTCTAGAGCTCTGTGTACCACCAGGATGTTCTAGAATAGAAAGGGGCTCTTGTCCCAATGTGCACTGGACTGGGAGAATAAACCAAGGGCCCTTCGTCATGTGACAGTTGGGGGGGGGGCGGGTTCTGAGTTCTTTTATTTTTATTTATTTGGCTGCACACCAGGCCTTAGTTGCATCATGCGACATCTTTAGTTATGGCATGTGGGATCTAGTTCCCCGACCAGGGATTGAACCCAAGGCTCTTGTATTGGGAGTGCAAAGTCTTAGCCACTGGATCACCAGAAAAGTCCTGGTTCTGAGTTCTTATCATCACTGCAGTGTCCCAATCAGCTCACCCCACCCCAGCAAGCCTTTTCAATCTCGAAAGCTTGGTGGCCAAGGATTGGGGTACAGAACTGTCCTGCTGGGAAGATTAGGAGATGAAGCGGACTCTCGCCCCCTTCGAGAGCTCCACAGTCCTCATTGGAAGGGGGGTCTGGAGCAGACCTTGCAGTAGGAGCTGAGCTGTGCTCTAACTTGGCTCCTCTGCCAACCTGCTGTGTGACACTAAACAAGCCGTTTACCTCTCTGGGCTTCAGTCTGCTCATGAATCATAGAGCCAAAGGCAGCAGGAGACAGCTGGGACTGAGAAGCCTTGGGGGCTTTTCCAGTCCTAAGGTTTTATGGTGTGATGGAGAATTCACCTACCAGCACCGGAGTGTCGAACCTGGAGCAGGAAGTCATCTCCCCTGCCCAGGTCCCTCCCAGGGAGTGGTTCTGCCATGCTTTCAGAATGAATGAATCGATTGATTTGGGGCTGGTTTTAAGATTTCAATGGTGTGTGTGCAAGCCTTCTCTAGCTGCTGTGAGCTGGGGCTCCTCTCCAGCTGCGGTGCGTGGGCTTGCCATCGCGATGGCTTCCCTTGTGGCGGAACATGGGCTCCAGGGCAGGGGGGCTTCAGTAGCTGTGGTGCACGGGCTTAGTTTCCCTGTGGCATGTGGGCTCTTCCTGGACCAGGGATTGAACCCGTATCTTCTGCATTAGCAGGAGAACTCTTAACTGCTGGACCACCGGGGAAGTCCAGGTTCTGCCTTTATTAGAAGGAAGGGAGAAGTGGAACATCTTAGTCATGCTGCCCAGGATCCTTTGGGAACAGCTCCAGACAAGTGGGAAGGCGTCCACCTGAGTGAAACTAGGGGAAACGAGGCAACCACTCTTCTCTTTTTGCAAATGCCTGCGGTGGCTCACAGGCTATCACTTGCTCTCAGGCCTGCACTTCAAGCCCGCTCTCCCAGGAGCTATTGGGAACAGCCCTGTCTGGGTGTCGGGAGCAAATGTCCAGATGGCCTCGTCAGTGTCAGCCATCCAAATGCAAACTGGAGCAGACAGCTCGGCCCTGCGGGGGCGGGAGGAATGGCAAGTGCCTGGGGACCCAGCACCAAGGGAGGGAAATCATTCTTACAGGAGGCCTCACCTTGGATCCCAGGAATGCACCTGTATGAGACCAAGGTCCATGGACCTCTGAGCTCATCAGACTTCATGCCAGCTAGTATCAGAACATCCCGGGAAGTAGGTGAGGGCAGGGAGGGACAGAGGCACAGAGGGGCAACAATGGTCTGCTTATCACACAGAGGGTCCTCGGCAGAAGCACCACCCAGAGAGGGTGCGAGTTCCAAGGGGCGTGAGCCTTGAACTCCAGTATCACCTTCCCCTGAAGTGAGCTTCCTTCTGAAACTCACAAATCATTTACAAAGCATCCTTTCCCCAAAGCCTGCTCTCTCACTGTGCATTCTTCACCATCTCTCTGTTTCACAGGCAAAGAGCGTGAACAGAAATACAGAAAACAGAAGGGGACAGGGGTCCTCCATAGGCCCCTTCACTCTGATGTCTGTGCTCTCTGAGAAGCCTTCTCTGATCACTGTGCTTTTTAAATTTCAAGACTTTCACCCTGACCAGCCCTCCCGAATTCCCTTACCCTGCTCCATGGCATGTATTATCTGATAACCTACTATAGGACTTTTTAGCAGGTTGATTCTTCTTGACTGTTTCCTCTTGCTGAAACCACAAGCTCCTAAAGTCAGGGATATTCATGCTTCTTCACTTTCGAATCCCCAGTGCTTGAGCTCATGTTCAGCACGTAGTAGTTGCCTACCTGAATGAATGAATGAATCAGGCCTGGGTGAGTCATCACAAAGCAAGATGGCCTTCACTGCTTCCCTACTGGATTATGATGGAGCCAAGTGGACAGAGTGGTGGGACCTCTGCCTGGCCCTGCTTTCTTAGGTAACTCTGACCACAGGTGGACCCACCTTCTCAGCCTCTGAAGGCATCCGTATCCTGGCCCACAGCTAGGACTGGAGTGCCACTGGCTTATGAGAGGGACAGGCTGTGATGTCCCCAGGCACCTGAAGCTGACCCACTGTCAACAGGAGTCAGTAAAACAAAGAGCTCTGTGAGAGACAGCTTTGGCCCAAACAAAACTGAAAGTGTATCTCATGAGCAGAAACATGTGTTCAAGGGCCCCGGCTCTCAGGCAGGGGAGAGGCGGAGTGTGGCTGGCAGGGGTGCTGAAATTTACTGAGAAATCTGCCACTCGCTCTGAGACTATCAAGCAAGACACTTTCCTGGTGGGGGTAACAGCTGCGTCTCCTCCCCGTAGGGGGTCGCTCCAGGGTACCTGAGGTCAGCCACCAGCTCTGCCACCTCGGCCTTCGTGCGTCTGCCTCACTGACACCTCTTTCACTTCCCTCCCATCAGTTTGGCAGGTTTTTATCACAATGGTTTCAGTGTGTATAGATGTTCCCTGGGGAGTGCAGCAGTTGCAGTAAATTTACCATATACATTCACACAGACTGATGGAGACACACAGAGTCAGACACAGGGGAAAGTGTGTGTATGCACACACACACATACGCACACACATACATACACACACCCTAGGGAGATACCCAGAGTCATGCAGAAGAAAGGAAAGAGACAGAAACATAATATAGCCCAGCAATAAACAGGCAGATCTTGACAAAATGACACTGATACCTAGCAGGGCGCATTCAACCACTCCCCAAAAAAGTGTACGTGGAAGACAGCCCTTGCTGGACAAGAAATAAAGGGAACTCATCTCTCCATGACAACAGAAACAATATCTGGCTATGGAATTATTCAGCTTGCAAATAACTAATAGTAGCTCCATTACTCTCATCACTCAGGGAATTCCAAAGATTGTGGTAATTCTGTACCATAAATAAGGTGGAGACCAAGTACATTTTTCTTATTTTAAATCACAATATCACAATTAGGAATATTACATATGACTAGCACACGAGATGTCTGATATTATTATTTATGAGATCAAGTAGGCTACATAAGTTTAACCAGCAAGTTTATACAAGAGAAAAGACAAAGAAAAAAAAAATAGTTCAGAACAGGGCCAAAGTAATGGCAGTGATAAACAGGGGACTGAAGTTTGCAGGGGGAGGGGGGTGCGTGATGGGGTGGTGGTGGGTGTTTCCTTTCTCCAAAGTGTAGTCTTTTCATATCTAAGTTCAAACTTAGGAATTAAGCAATAAATCGTTTGTATCAGTCCTTCTCTTTTCTAACTCTAGCTCAGTGAAGACACTGGGGGTTCATTTGTTCATTCATCAGAATAACTATAAAGGGTTTAAAGTTGAGGTTTAGACAGATGAAGACGAAGAACTGTCCTCCATCTGCTGACAGACTGGTAGGAGGGAAAAATCAAAGTTATCACTTTGAGCTATGCTTCTCTATGCCTATTTTTCTGGATGTTCTTTTTTCTTTATGAAATCATAAATGGATATTGAATTTTGTCCAAAACTTCTCTGCATCTATTGAGATGATCATATGGCTTTAGCTTTCAATTCATTAAAGTAATTATCCTTCAATTAAAAATTGATAAATAAGAAAGTCATCACGACTCAGTCAGAGAAGAGCTACCATAGAGGTGTAAACCCCGGGTCAGGAACAGCTCAGTGGAGAATGTGGCAAAAGAGCTAAGCTTTAAGGGACAATAAAATATTAGCCAGATGAGAAGCTGAAGCACATATTAGGCAGAGCGCACGTCAGTGTCATCAGCCCATACCCTGAGCCTGTAGTCCCAGCCTGCAAAGCGTTCTAATCCTTCATGACTCACTCATTTGATGCCCTTGGGCCTGCTGTATCTCCAGATGTATTTACCAGGCTGCTCATGTCCCGTCAGAGCTGCAGGTTGTGGGTTCTTGATTTTCTCTCCATTAGGACTGGGTCCCTGCTCAGGGGCCTGCCTTGACCTTGACCTGTGCTCCACCCTTCACAGATCACCCAGAATCTTGATGCCCGACTCCACACGCAGCCAGTTCCACACACTCCTGGTGCAATGTCGTAAGAATAAGAGCCTCTACTTCTCGAGTCCTTACTCTGCCAGGCTTGGTTCATGCTGATTACATGCATTACATCATTTGATCCATGGAACCACACTACTGGATTTTATCATTACCTCCATGTGCTAGCTGAGAACAAGGAAGCTTACAAAGCTTAACAGCTCCTGAGATCAGAGTTAGCAAATGGCAGGACCACGGTTTATGATCAGATATCCTGAAAACAAGGCCTGGTTATTTACCCGTCTTGCTACCTTACCACTCCCCACTAAAATTCTGCAACCCCAGTGGATTGTTGGCCCAGATATCAGGGCCTTGGAGCTGTGATTTGGGTGGCAGCCACCCCTTCTCCGTGAGAAGCAGCGCCTTGACGGATAAAGGCCTTGACTCCATCTACTCCTGCCTTCTTCCCAAGTGCCCGTAATCCAGCACTCCCAGCAGGCCTTGCGGTCAAGCCTGAATGGGTGCTGCCCACTAACTGTGCCCTCAGGGAAGCAGGACAGCTGAGGTCAAGAGGATCAAATCCCAAGGCACCTATCAGAGGGGGCTCCGCTCAGCTTTTGTATTTTCTTCTTTGGAAGTCTTTAAGTCTCAGGTTCAGAAACCCTGGCTTTCAGGTCATGTAAGAAGTCCTGAAGCATTCAACGTCTGTGGAGGTCTAGGGTCTTCTCTGAAGAATTCATTCCACGGAGGAAAGCTACTTCCTCTCTGCATCCAGGGCCTTGGAGGTACGCAGGGAGGCAGAGTGTAGGCCTCACCAGAAGGGAATAAGGAGTGGAAGCAAAGGAGCAGCTTCGCACAGGTCCTGACTCCTGGGATAAAAGGCTCCCTGCTCATCCCCCCTCAGGCCATTCCCCGGCCATGGCAGCCTCAACCAGGACACCACAATGAGTCCCAGTGTGGCTGAATGGGGGGTCCCACACCCCGAGAAGATGTCATCGAGTTCTGGGGGAGGGTGGAGCTGCTGTGGGCTCCCAAGGCATAATGCACAAGCCCTGTGGGTGGCATAATGTGGCATTTATCTCCCCTACTATGCAGAGAGGGAACAATCCAGACTCTGTCAGCAAGGTCCTCTGGGGAGTCCAGGCCTCGCTAATGAAGATGAATAAGACGAGGAATCTGCCTTGGCTGCTCAGAGCTAATGTATACATATTCATGGGCTGGGAGGACAGCTCCTGGGATGACCCATCCTCCAGAGAGGCAATGGAGGTATGGCAGTGCAAAGCCATGCTTGGGGTGGGCTGTTTCTTGCAGGGTGGGACTCTGTGTGACTTAGGATACCACAGGACATACTCTTAAGTGGACCAGATTTCCAAAGCACAACTGATTCCTCTACCTGCTGCAAACTTAAGAGTCCTGATTTAAGCTCAGGGATCCCTGAAGAACTGAGTTCTTAGCTGAGTTCCAGAAGTAACTCCAGCTTTGCCATTTCCTATCCACCTCAGCTAATAGCCATCCCCACACCGTATTTGTTCTGCCTGGCATGGCCTCATGGAATTTGCTGGAGGTTTCATGTTAGAGTTCTTGCTGCTGTTGTTCAATCACCCAGTCATGTCTGACTCTTTGTGACCGCATGGACTGCAGCATGCCAGGCCTCCCCGTCCCTCCCCATCTCCCAGAGCTTGCCCAAGTTCATGGCTATTGCATCGGTGATGCCATACATCTTATCACACAAAGGCTCAGGACACATGCCTCAGCACTCACTTCACACACATAGACCTTTTCAGAATCTCCGTCCATCTGACTCTTTCATGAGCTGCCCACAACTATTTTTGGGGGGTGACAAATCCTTGCCCACCATAGAACTCCAGGGTCCATGATGGTGACCTTGGCAGGAGATTATACAAGGTGTAGGAAAATCTAGACCAGAAACGTCAGCATCCGGACAGCTTTTCTTCAAAAGAGGGCAAGTGTTGGCCCTGCCCCTATACACACCATCACTCTGAAGTCAGTGGATTTGTCTTTGGCTCACGGATATTTTGATATCTGAACGATTTCATTCCCTGTTCCTGTGCACTCAGCCTCCGTCCCCAGGCAGCAGAACAGAAAGGAGACACACTGAGCCCAATAAATCAAACCCCCTCTCTGCAGCCAGCCTCCTGGAGGCTTCCACGGAGCCACAGGCTAGTCTTTAGCGGCGAGATGAATGTCTGCAGAGCGCAGAGAGCCTTACCTGCCTTTCCGACATGACGTAGAGCTGCTCGCGGTCCTTGGAGAAGGCCATGTCCCGGAGCACGGGGCCGGGCTCCACCACCTGCACCGTCTCATACTGCAGGGCGTTGCCCCTGGGCCCGTCTACCCGGATCTATGGATGAGAGGAAGAAGAGAATTCAGATGTGAGTTCAGATCCTGAGCCGCCGTATGTCCAGCCTCAGCCGGGAGCTTCCCTCCCATGGGCAGGGGAGGGGCGGTGAGCCCAGTGAAGTGAAGCGAAAGTCGCTCAGTTGTGTCCGACTCTTGTGATCCCATGGACTCGTCCAGTGGAATTCTTCAGACCAGAATACTGGAGTGGGTAGCTTTTCTCTTCTCCAGGGGCTCTTCCCAACCCAGGGATCAAACCCAGGTCTCCCGCATTGCAGGTGGACTCT
>SJYC01107790.1:0-17559 GCA_006408675.1 Madoqua kirkii | reverse complement strand
CAGCGGCGCATGCGCAGCAGGGGCCTCTCGCGCGGGGGCGGGGGGTGGGGGAGATGGCCAAGAGACAGGGCGGATGGGGGGAGGCGAAACCAGGCTGCACTCGGAACCTGGTGTTCTTCTCTCTGGCTCACTATGCCTTAGGCTCACAGCTTTGAAGTTTTACTTGTGTATCTTTGGATAAGAGGGTGGGCCTGAAATGGGGAAAGAGGAATCTGGGGATGAGGCAAATGGGAAAGCTGATGCTGCTTCAGATCAGAGCATCACCCTACAACAGAAAGGCAGTATTATTAGCTACATTTGTCAGCAGAACAAATTCGGATGTAAAGATGTGGGCTGATTCTTTGAAACTGGCAGCCAGGATCACTGCTACCCTTCGAGGAGAAGCCGGAACCCCAGAAGATGCACACCACGTGGACGTATTCTATGAACCTACTGGCTTATGCCTCAGATTCTGGAATAGACATAGGGTCCCCAAATCCCCTAGAGTTTCTATTTATGGCCCCAGTGAAGGGCATCTGGGCATTCCAGGAAAATGTGTTTTGGGCATGAGTCATTCTCAGTCTTCCAAGAACACTTAACAGACTAGGTCTCTCTGGGCCATCTAACAGTCCTTCCTAGAACTGCTGGAACAATGTGAAGACCATGAGGGGAGGCTTTTGCCCACATTCCCCAAGGCTGAGGACAAGTCTAGAAAAGACGAGACTTTCCCAATGCCACCCATCCCCTGATTCAAGGTGCTGGCCCAGGTCTTCAGGATCATCACCAGTCTGAGCTCATAGATTTGCCATGATTATTGATGACCACTAATATTTCCATCCACATAAGTTGGGATCAAACGTTACCATCCATGCAAGAATGTAGGAAGGTGAAGAGAATGCCAGAGGTAGATGGGGAAAAGTGATAGCTAGAAGGTCACCAAACTTGATTAGATGCCATTTGAACAAGTCTCTATAAGATAATGTGGTGTAATTTTAGACATTTCAATAACAAAACTAAAAGGAAAAAATAATATTCCAAATTATGGAAAATTATTCCAAAAATAATATTCCCATTATACATTGATTTTTAATTTTAATAGGTAATTCTTAACCTTTTATGAGCTTAAGGAGAATGGCAGAGCTACTCAGAGGAATTAAGTTACAGAAAGAACACCATATTAATGCCATCTGATAGCACCAATTCATCCAAAAGTCTGCTGTCTCTCATTTCTGTTAAATTCACTGAACTCTGACACCAGGGTGGTGTGTGACATATGTATTTGATTTGGGTTTTGTGCTAGCCGTTTTGCTTGTCTTCCTCTTAAGCACAATTTTTCAGCCCTTCCTAGACATCAGGTACTGGGAGATTACTTTACACATGATTCCTTATTGATATAATCTTCTCAAGAGCTTTTTGTCCTGGCTTGCATGGCCCCTCCAGGATTCGTTCCAACTTCTCTCACCTTTGAGGTGGGACTGGACCCACTCCCTGCTTCCTGAACTGGCCTTCGATGGGCAGAAACAAATCAGTTTAATCTCACTCTCTGGCCACAGCGGTGGAGAGAAAGCAGACCCAAGCCATTCAACACTTGCAATTAGAGTGAAGCAAGGACTATGTCTTGTGACAGGGGAAGAAAGCACCTCCCCTCACCCTTCATAAGATCAAAGAAACAGGTAGCTCCCAGAACCATTAGCAACCCTCTTGTTCTTATGAATGGAGTGGGGGTGCTGGAGCCAGGGAAGGTCAGGGACAGAGATAAAAAGCATTGGTTTTGGGTGATGTCCCTGAGCCACTGAATCAAAATAGCCCCGAAGGCTATCATGTGTCCAGGCCTTTCTAGCTACTCAGGATATTTCCTTATTGTTAAAGTAACAGAAAGGTTTTCTGCAATATCTAATGATATGTTCTGATAGGATAGATGGGGAAAACGGGACACAGTGCATTAAATAACTGCCCTGAGCTATCAAATCTGACAAATGAATGAAGATCCAGTCTGACCTTGGAATCCATAGTTTTCCTGCCACTCCAGTTACATGAGGGACACTGTTCCTTGATGAGGTTCACGTTACTTTCTGGGGATACCACCAAAGGCAGGGGCCTCCGGTATGTACAAACTCTAGAGGCTTTCGCCAGTCATTTCCAATTCTGAAGCAGAAACACTTGTGCTTGACAGATGTTTATTTTTAAAATGAAGAAATGAATGAAGTTCAAACTCTTCTTCGCAGATTTCCCATTAAGCTCAGGAAAACAACAATAATGGAAAAAAAAAAAAAACTAGTGAAGGAATTAAGAAGAGACATGCTTAGCCGTTAAAATCCAAATGCCTGGGAATCCAGTAGCCCTCCTCCTTCTGTCCCTACCCCCAAGTCACCAAATGTCCACCCTGAGCAGGTCTTTCCTTAATCTGAATGAAATGGGAGCTCATGCAAAACCAATTGAGATTACCACCCAAGTCTGACCGCGTGGTGATGGCCTTGGCCTCCAGCCCAGGCAGGCTGCCTCCCCAGCTGTGAATCACCCTTGGAGCAGCAGCACAAGAGTGATCCTGTGCAGCCTGGCTGGTCTCCAGCCCCTTAAGGCTGCCAGCAGGAGCAGGCGCCCCTCGGGGATGCTGGCAGAAAGGAGTCCCCTCCAGGGCCCTGTGTTGTGATCCCCAAAGGAAATTGGATTCAGTGCCTAAGTGACTGTCTTTATCATTTGGCTCCACCTTCCCTGTTCTTTAGGATGAAGTGATGGGCTGGATGTGGACATCAGAAAGAAACTAGGAGAATTGGGCAGGGACAGAGGCGTGGACCAGGGAGCACTGAAGGGACAAGTTTTTCCAGGCCTGGAGAGGCAAGGCATGGGACAATGGGCCCCACCCTTGCCCATTCCTCCAGCGCAGGAAATCAGTAATTGAAAAGGTGGTTATTCCCTTCACATCACCCCACCCAATTCATACTACTTGTTTCAAGAAACAGAAAGGAAAGCATCCTTTCAACCCATCTGCTGAAAGAGTCTCACACAAGACACGGATAACAGGAGTTTGTGATGGGATGTGCTGAATGATGGACAATTTGATGGACAGCCATCAAATTTAGGTAGGCTGGACTAGCTGCCGGCTCTTGGGCAGCAAGAACTGATAGCACCTTAGTGGCTGCTACGTGTCAGGCATGATGGAAGGCATTCAACATGTATTTATCTTCTCCTTTAAACCTCACGACTCTGTGAAGCCTTAATATTATTCTATTTACAGGAATAATAAGGCACAGAGAGGTTTTAATACCTTGTTCCTGGTCACACACTAGTGATCAGCGTGGTCTGGACCCCTACTGAAGTCTGACCAATTCCAGAGTCCACTCTTCAATGCACTTACATAGTATACCAACGTAAGTTGAGCCAGGTCCTACTGGGTCTGTAAACCTGCATCTCTTCTAGTAGTGAAAGTTGTTAATGGTAAACAAGCATCACCCCAGGTGTGCTGGAGGAACCATGTCTATCTTCCGCAGCCCTTTTGGGAAAGAATCATGCATATGAATGAAAAAGACGCTGTTGTAAATTTTCAAAATAACGATCCCTTATAGTTTTGTTTTATACCTTGCTGAGAACGTTATTCTTAAATAACACTGTCTCATCTGATGGCTGTAAAATGTTTATGATGTTGACTGCCAGCATAATCATTCTCGTTTTACCAATGAAAACACTGAGATGGGGGCTGTTTGGGGCCTTTTCTGAAATTCAGTGATAACTAATGACAGTCAGGACTAGAACCCAGGTCTCCTGATTCCTAGCTCAGAACTTGCAGTTGAGCTATTTAGATTTTCCCTGAGCCTTTGACAAGGTTCCACATGAAAAGGTTTTAAAAATAATGAGTCTCCATGGGACTTTGGGCAGTTTGGCCATGGAGAGAGAACCAACTTAGAGATAGAAAAAGACACATTTCTACATGGAGAAGTGGGAACTGGGGAACTCGCCAAGCAGTGGTGTTATGACTGGTCTTATTTACTATTTTTTATAAATGGTCTGGAGCAGGGAGCAGGAACATTTATAGCTGATCCTAAGCTCTTTGGAATAGTCAGAAGGCCCATGATGGAAATGAGCTACAGAAAGATGGTGCCTCCTCTGTGGGACCTGAGGGTGGGGTAGGGGGAGCTATAATTGAGCAAATAGACCTGGGTCGTCAAGACTTACAGTGGCAAGGATCATGCTCGATGTATCCAATGCTGCAGCCCCAATGCCTAGCACAGGACCCAAGGCACGATTGGTGCTCAGTAAGTAGTTACTGACAGATGTGGTGAGAGTATGGAAAAAGGAACCTTTGTACACGTGGGTAGTGAGTAAATTGGTATAGCCACTGAGGAAAACACTAAGGTAGCTTCTCAAAAAATTAAAAACAGACCTGCCATTTGATCCAGCAATTTCACTCCGGGGTATATACACAAAGGAAATAAAATCAGTATCTCAAAGGGAGTCTGCCTACCCATGTTCATTTCAGCAGTGCTCACAATAGCCAAGATATGGAAACAACCTAAATATCTATCAAGAGATGGATGGATTTTTAAAATGTGATTATATATATGTAGTTCAGCTTTAAAATAGAAATTTGGCCATTTTCAACGACATCAATGAATCTGGAGAACATTTATGCAAACTGAAATAAAAACAAAAAGACAAAATATTGCACAGTCTTGCTTATATGTGGGATCTAAAATAGTCAGACTCTTAGAAGAAGAGCGTAGAATGGTGGGAGGGGAAAACAGGGAGATGTTGGTCAAGGCATGGGCTTCCCAGGTGGTGCTGATGGTAAAGAACCTGTCTGCCAAGCAGGAGACAAAAGAGACGCGGGTTCAATCCCTGGGTCGGGAAGATCCCCTGGAGAAGGGAATGGCTGCCCACTTCAGTATTCTTGCCTGGAGAATCCCATGGACAGAGGAGGCTAGAGGGCTACAGTCCATAGAGTTTCAAATGATCAGACACAACTGAAGTGACTTAGCATGCACACATGTTGGTCAAGGGATATAAAGTTTCAGTTTATTAGATGAATAAGATCTAGAGAGCTGATGTGCAACAAGGTGACTATAATAATAATACAATACTGCATACTTGAAGTTCATGAAGAGGGTAGATACTAAGTGTTCTCATCACATACACACACACACATGAGGTGGTGGATATGTGATTTATCTGAATTGCAGTGATTCAGTTCAGTTCAGTCGCTCAGTCATGTCCAACTCTTTGTGACCCCATGAACTTCAGCATGCCAGGCCTCCCTGTCTATCACCAACTCCCAAAGTCCACCTAAACCCATGTCCAATGAGTTGGTGATGCCATCCAACCATCTCATTTTCTGCCACCCCCTTCTCCTCCTGCCCTCAATCTTTCCCAGCATCAGGGTCTTCTCAAATGAGTCAGCTCTTTGCATCAGGTGGCATTATTTCACAATATATGAATACATGAATTGAAGCATCAAACTGTATACCCTAAATATATACAATATTAACTTGTCAATTGTACTCCACAGATGGATAAAGGGTTTTTCTGGTGGCTCAGCAATAAAGAATCTGCCTGCAATGCAGGAGACATGAGTTCCATCCCTGAGTCAGGAAGATCCCCTGGAGAAGGGAATGGCAGCCCACTCCAGTATTCTTGCCTGGGAAATCTGGTGGACAGAACAGTCTGGCAGTCCATGGGGTCACAAAGTCAGACATGACTTAGCAACTAAGCAACAACAACAACAGGGATGGGAAAAGCAAGTAGTTACTAAATAACTGATCAACTCCCTCCAGGTAAAACAAGCCACACTCTACCAATCAGAGGACGGACTCTGAGCTGATCAAGGCAAGATCAAGGTCGGAAGCAGGATCAAAAGGGGAGAGCTTCTTTGTTACCATTTACAGCTCCCAATACTCCACAGCAGCCAGAAAGTCCAACAGAATGACCGGCAGCTTTCAAATGGGATTCCAGAGAAAAACAGGTAAACAGAAGCCATTCTCTGGACCAAGTTCTCCTAGATACAGAAAATCATGTCCAGTCCACCCCTGGTGAGAACAAACCAGATGCCTACAACTTGGGGACAGCCTGGGCAAGATTCCCCGAGGCCACAGAGACACAGCTGAGAGGAAGGGAGATACAGTGGCCAGTGGCTCTGGTTCCATCACTATCGCAGGGGCCTCCCTGAAGCTTGGGAGGGGGAAGCTTAGAATAAACAAGACTTGCTGTCTTACACATTAGGACAAATAAAATGTATTACGTTATATGGCACAGATGATACTTGCGTACCAACCAGGCAGTGGGAAAGAATGCAGATAGACATTGTTTTAAGGTAGAAACTATAAAGAAACCCCTCATGTCCATTTGTGTGTTTAGAAGATGTTATTCTGTGCGGTTGACACCAAGGACGAGACTGCGCCCCTCACGCTGTGTGCTCCTTGGCAGAGCGACCGTCTGCACTCACTCATCATCCAGCACGCATTTATGGAATATGCAGTGTATACCAGACTCTGAGCCAGCTCCTGGAGATCAGTGAGTGCCTGCCCTGCCCTCTGGGAGTGTGTGTGTGTGTGTGTGTGTGTTCAGTCGCTTAGTCATGTCTGACTCTTTGCAACCCTATAAACTGCAGCCTACCAAGCTCCTCTGTCCATGGGATTCTCCGGGCAAGAATAGTGGAGTGGGTTGCCATGTCCCCCTCCCAGGGGGATCTTCCCGACCCAGGGATGGAACTTGCATTTCCCGCCCTGCAGGCTGATTCTTTACTGCAGAGCAACCAGAGGAGCCCACTGTCGGTATATTAGTCTCCTAATGGGCTCAGATTTCACACGGATGAGGCCAAGCGGGAAATGCTATGGCAGAGAAGTATTCGAAGGCCTCTTTTCCTACTTCCCAGGAGATCTGGCCAGCTGACTGGAGTGTAACCAGGAATTATCAGCCCAGCCCCAGTCGAGGCTCAAGGGAGCATGTGCATGTCACGGAATAACAGGGCCACCGCATGGCACACCAGCCAGGAGACTTTGACTAATACAACACATAGTGGGTAATATCAGATTCATTCAAAGAGCCGCTTCAGAGATGAAATCTCTTTAGTCAGTAGGAAGACTGATCTGAAGTAGCAAAATGAGTGGCACTAACAGATTTTATAAAGATACACTGGCAGAGGGAGGCAAGAATGAACACAAGAGAAAGGGGTTGACGGGGGAACTTTTGGCCAGCTTCATGGAGCCCTGTCCTGAGGAGACAGCACAGAGGTGTTCTCCAAGGCCTGAAGGGTGAGGTGTCACTTCAGGCCTCACCACAGGCCCAGTGGAAGGTTCTAGACAGCACGGGACAGCAGAAACACAATGCTAGCCTCAAATGCGGGCCACATGGGCAATTAAAAAGTTTCCAGCAGTGGGTACATTAAAAAATAAAAGTGTTAGTCGCTCAGTCACGTCCGATGCTTTGTGACCTTATGAACTGTGACCCCATAGATTGTGACCCCTGCAGGCTCCTCTGTCCATGGGGTTCTCCAGGCAAGAATATTGGAATGGGTTGCCATGCCCTCCTCCACGGGATCTTCCCAGCCCAGGGATCAAACTGGGCCTCCTTTACTGCAGGCAGATGCTTGACTGTCTGAGCCACCACCAGAGAAATCTCCCAAAATAAAAAGGTAAAATTAGTTCTTTCAGAAAGTGTTTACTTTTGAGTATTTCTCTGGCTGTGCCAGGCCGTAGTCACAGCATGGAGGATCTTCGTGGCGGTGTGCAGGATCTTTTCAGTTAGATGTGGGATCTTAGTTGTGGCACTGGTGGGCGGTGGGTCTGTTTTTTTTGTTTTTGTCTTGTTAAGTTTTGGCATGTGGGGTCTTAGATGGAGCACGCAGGATCTAGTTCCTTGACCAGGGATCGAACCCAGGCCCCCTGGATTGGGAGCTCAGAGTCTTAACCACTGGACCACCAGGGAAATGTCCAAATTAATTTTAGTAATCTATGTCTTTACTAACCCACTGTGCTCCCAAATAATACCCCTTGAACATGTCTATAGTATAAACATTGTCAATGAGATGTTTTACACGCATTTTTCATGCCATGCCTTTGAGATCTGATGTGCATTTCACACTGACAGCAGAACTCAGTCTGGACCAGCTACATTTCTGGTACACACAGGCCTCCTCACCAGTCCTTCGCAGCCGCTTGGTCTCCAGCCTAGGATAATCTGCTTAGCCCCGCTTTCCCACCAGCCCATCCACCACGCAGCACTGCCACCTCTCCACCCCTGGCACGGTGGGCATCTACATTGCCAGGCAGAACTGCTATTAAAACATCAGCAGGGTGGCCTCCGCAAAGGTCAGCCATCCAGGGAGCTCCTGGCAGCTGCTTGTTTGTTTATTGGAACATTATCTGGGCCGGGCTGTTTATTTACATCCATTGAAGAATTGAACAATAAATATCGTCTCCTGGTAGCAGGCAGATGCTTGCATTAGAGCATTCTGGCTGCCGTCTTGCTTGAAATAATCTCCCTAATGAGCAAACAGTGCTATTCATCCTTAAAGATGCAGGCCACCCCAGGATTCCCGTTTCCTCTCTCCTCTCACATCCTCCCCAGACCTTCTGGTCAAGACTACACCTGTCAGACCTCCCGATCAGGCCCGAGAATAAGGCAGCAAGGGTGGGGGTCTCACCTGGCAGGCAGGGACGTGAACAGAGGCTGGAGAGGCAAGGCGGGAGCAGACTAAATCGAGAAACCAGTGTCTCGGGACCCTCTGAATTCTCCACCTGGACCCCCGTGCCTCCAATACAGAGGCATGTGAACCCAGTCTCCGCTGCTCCCCTCAAGAGCCTCAAGACACAACTGCAGCTCTCCTAGCTGTCCTGGCCTGAACCTGTCTCCCACGGAGGCAGAACAGCCGTGAGGAGCCTCGGTGGGTAAAGAGTGGCCAGGATCTGCTTCTCTGGGACATACAGGGTTGTGGCGTCTCCCAGGAGGGAAAAACACTGAGGCTTTGGATCTTACTTATGCGGTTTATTTTGTTGGTCCCCAGAGGCTGACAGCGCTGTAACCCAGGTCACTGTCACTCAGCCCCTTGCCACACAGACTGGAAAGCAGATGAAAGGAGAGCTGGGCACACAGAAGAGCGCCCGCATCGGGTGCATGGCCGGTCTTGATCCTTGGTTGAATGAATGAGTGAATGGAGAATCTCACTCTGAGCTGAGCTGCCACACTGGGGACTTTTAGATGTGCAGACACACTCACAGGCACAGACACACACACAGGCACAGACACACACACACACCATCTCCATCCCTGAAGGTAAGGCTAGGTCTCCACTCAAACACGGCCTCTAGAACTTTCCATGTATCACTCTACGACAAAATGATGGAAGAGGAGGACCTGGAAAGGTGTGGTATGCCAGTGGGAAAAGAGACACAAGTACGAGGCGTGACTCTCTTGGAAACTTGCTGGTGGGGGGTTACCTCTCCTTAGGGCAAGGGACCTCTTTACAGTCTCTGCATCCCTGCGGAAGAGCTGCCTGGTTCTCAGGGAGTGGCTGGGATGGCCTCTAAGCTCCCGCCAGACTGCCAGGGGCTGCAAGTCTGTCCCCTGCCAAGGGCAGATTCCTTGGCCCCAAGTACTCACTGTTAATTCCTATAACCCACCACCAAGGACATCTGCAACAAAACTCCACTCATACTCACTTGAATTGTCCCCAGTGCTTTCAATTTTTTTTCCAGTGGCATGCCCATTAAAAAAAATGTTTTTTTTTAAATTTATATTGGAGAATAGTTGATTTACAAGGCTGTGTTAGTTTCAGGTGCTCAGCAAAGTGATTCAATTACACATACACATACACCCATTCTTTTTCAGATTCTTTTCCAGGGAGGTTATTACAGAATATTGATGGGGTTCTCTGTGCTATACAGTAGTGCCTGGTGCTTTGAATTTAAAAATCAGAGCCTCTCCTTTTCCTCTGACCCTTCCAATCTCCTTCCCCTGCTCTACTTTCTCTTTTTATCCACAGCACTTGTTACCATCTCACATGCTATATAATTTATTCCTCTATGATGATTATTATTTATCTCCATGTAAACACCACAGAGCAGGAATCTTTATCTCTTGTGCTCACTGATGTCTGCCAACCCCCTGAACCATGCCACATAGTAGGGGAGGGGGGTCAATAAAAATCTGTTGAATAAATGAATGAATGGAAACATTCAAACTACTCATCAGCATCTTCATTTGTCCCCAGGATGCAGATTTCTTTCTTATCTTATGACAAGGGAACTGAACAGTTGCAGATTTTGCACTGGAAGGTTCAGCAGCAGGGGAGAAGCTGGGATCATCCAACCCAGACACAAGGGGCCGGCGGTGCCCATTCCTCCAGCAGAGTGGACCGTGCCACACGCCACAGGCTTACCTCCCTGCCTTGAATCCCAGGGCTTAGAATGTGAGCACGGCCCCAGCTTCTGTGTTTACCCTGCTTAAGCTGCCCCAGAATAGCGCAGTGAGGGTGCTTTGTTTTGATTTCCTGATTCCAGCCAGGAGAAAGAGCTTGTAAAGGGAACTGCAAGAGGGTAAACAGTAATTAATTAGACAGGCTCTGCACACTCATGAAACCTGCACTGTGTTACCAAACACTGTTGGGACAACAGGTCCCTGTGGGTCTCCCGCTAAACATGTACGAAACCGAATGACACTGTCCAGGTAGCCAGTAGGGCCTCTTGCCCTGTATGGTCCATATCAGAGAAATCAGGGACCATGGTTTCTATCCTACCCCCTCCCCCATCTGCTTTAGTGGTGACACAAAGAACAGGATACAACTCCAGGAGAAAAAGATGCTGACGAAATGAAAAATGAAAGACAGCATGGTTGAGATGAAGGAAGTACCAGACAAAAGTTCAAACCAGTATGTTTCGAATGCAAAATATTTCAAATTGACTTCTCTTGCAGCATCTTCCCAGTCTTATTGGAGTAAA
This sequence comes from Madoqua kirkii, assembly GCA_006408675.1. Classification (NCBI taxonomy): domain Eukaryota; kingdom Metazoa; phylum Chordata; class Mammalia; order Artiodactyla; family Bovidae; genus Madoqua; species Madoqua kirkii. The sequence goes on along the minus strand of SJYC01107790.1, from coordinate 6,655 downwards.
TTGCGTGCCCAAGTTACTGGGTTGGAAACTTGGTGGGTCAGCCAGATTGTGGTCTTAGAGTAGGCTGTACCCCCGAATCCTGAATGGCTTTTAGCTATGTGCCTCTAGCCCCAAAGGAGCATGGACAGACTACGCCCACTTCTGGAAAAACAAGCACCCATGAAGAGTCTGTGGATGTATACCTGCCACTCACTGCCATGTGCTTTGCGCAGTCTGCTCGTTCTGTATTGCAGAAGACCAGAATCCCCTGGCTTCTGAGACGCTACATGTAGGCAGGGAGTGACAGGGTAAGCCCACGGGCAGATGGTGTCAATCCCAGCTCTGCGCTTGAGAACTGTGTGGCCTTGACAACCTATCAAACTTTCCTGAATTTGCTTTTCTCTTGGGAAAAAAAAAAAACAAAACACAGAAATAATCATAACAATACTTGGTTGTTACTGTGGGAGTCTGATCATGTCCCAAGCATGCAAAATACTTAGCAGAGTGAGGGGGTGATGGTTATGTTTCAATAAATGTTCAGTAAGTTTCAGTAATCTCATTGATTGCTAGGAAACTAGTTTTAATGAATCGATCCCTGTGATCCCCACTCATCCCCGAGGGGGAGCAGCAACTTTATGCGCTATAGAAAGAGAGGTTAGAGGATGTGGCCCACAGAGTGGACTTTCAAATTCCAACAAGGTCACTTAAAGAAAGTGAGAAGAAGCCCCAGGGCTCAGCTGCAAACCATCTGAGCCAACCAGAAAATGGGCATTGCCAGAGGAAACTAGGCCTGGAAGAGTCTGTGCCCATGATGGAGAGCTCAGACGGGCATCCCACCAATGTGGTCCAGAGACCCATCACCTGATGCCTCAAGCCAGAGGAACTGTCCTGATGAGCCTGGTTCCACTCAGGCATGATTCAGAAAGCCAGCAACTTTATGGAGAAAGACGAAAGCAGCTTCATGTATATGGTTTGGGCAAGCCTCAGAAACGGAAGTGGGGTACCACACAGCCCAGCTCATGGAAACGAGGAGCATCTCTGGGGAACCATCAGGGGTGGGAAGTGGACTTAGGGCTGTCAGGATGCTAAGGAGAAACAGGGCCTGTTTCCTAAAGGTGAGGCAGTGGCGCTGTGTGGAACTGGGGACAGTCTCAAACCCAGAAGCAGGACGCTGGATTCCTCGTGCCTCTTCCCCTACTGCCTCCTCCGTGAAACTCCACCCTCCCATCCCTGGCCCTATATCCTCTGGGCTCAGAGCACCCGCCTGTCAAGTGAGGGGGAGGCTATGTCCTCTCTTCTGTGCCCCTCACAGCTGTTGCAGTCACCTATGGGTTAATGAGCAGAGGTGTATCCTGGCTGCAAGGGGCTGAGGTGCAGCCAGCATTTTCCTCCTGCTGGAAACTGAGCCTCCTCCAGAGTGGAACCCAGCAGCTGCTCAAGGCAGCTGTAGTGGAAGCAGGAGAAATCAGGAGCAGAGTGAAGGCTGGGACGGACGGACTCTCACATGAGCTGTTACAGGAGTTCCGTGAGTCCCAGCTGGTCGGGTCTTAGCTCAGAGGATAGAGCTTCTAGCAAGCAGCTTGGCCCAGAGTAAAGACCCAGGACTTGTGTTGACTGAACGAGGAAAGTGGGCTTTGTCTAGGTTTTCTCCTGAGCTCAGAGCAGCTGTAACCCCCGTCCCTCCACCCCAACACCCTACACCTTCACGTCTCAGATTTTACCATCACTGCAGGCCCCATTGCTCTAGTCCCTAAGGCCCACCCAGGGTTCCCTGGTGGCTCAGACAGTAAAGAATCTGCCTGCAATGTGGGAAACCGAGGTTCAGTTCTTGGGTCAGGAAGATGCCCTGAAGGGGAAGGCCTACCCACTCCAGTATCTTTCCTAGAGAATCCCATGGACAGAGGAGCCTGGTGGGCTACAGTCCATGGGAGTCACAAAGAGTCAGACACAACTGAGCGACTAATACTTTGACTGCCACTTTCTTCTCATCTAGGGATCAAGACTTGGACCTTCTAGCAACTTTCCCTCCTAGTTACGTTCTCTCCTGATCCCAACTGTTTCCATCTTCAGATGGCCCTTTGCATATTGTCATCTTTGCCCTAGAGTAGAGCCAAACTCTGCCCCCAGGCCTCCTCCCAGCTCTTCCCTTCAGGAACACCTCCCCATCTTCCTCCTCATCACCTAGCAACCACCACGCATGACCACCCAACAGCCCTTGTGGGAGCAGCATCCTCACTCCTCCACACAGCCCTGCATCTCCTGCCAGGGCTCTGCTTTCCTGTTTCCTCGAAGAATTGAACTGGTCCTTTCTCAGTCCTGTTCACTGTCCTGTTCACACCACGTCCCTCAGTTTCCTCTCTGCTTCTTCTCAAGCAGCCCACGCACATCCCTCCCTCTGAATCTGGTCCAGGACACTCTTCAAAGGCTTTCTCCATAACACCTGCCCCACTCTGAATGCCTCCCTGTTTCATATCACCCGCAGCCACAGCTGCCCAGCCGCTAAAAGCTGTCTCGTGCTTCGGCTCATGTGGACGCCTCTCCTTTGCTCTCTTTTGCTCTCTCTTCAGTGTGCTCGTTTCAGCCATGAGAATGTCAGCCCCTTGAGGGCAGGTCTATAGCACTGAGCTTAAGCACAGGGCTGTGTAGCCAGCCAAGCTGGAGTCCTGATTCTGCCCATTATTAGCCCTTGTGATTTCAGGGAGAATTTTAAAGATCTGCTTGATATCCTTCACTGAAATATGGGGCTCAGAATTCTGAGCCCAGGGTTGCAGCCAGGATTTCATCTGGTGAATTATGAGTTGCTCTTACTAGAGTGACTGGTATATTGGAAGTAGGGCTTCTCTCGTGGCTCAAGGGGTAAAGAATTTCCTGCCAATGCAGAACACTCAGGTTTGATCCCTGGGTCAGGAAGATGCCCTGGAGAAGGAAATAGCAACCCACTCCAGTATTCTTGCCTGGAGAATTCCATGGACAGAGGAGCCTGGTTGGGTACAGTCTATGGGGTCATAAAAGAGTCGGACACAACTTAGCAACTAAAACAACAACAACATGTTGGAAGTAAAATGATGCGCATGACTGCTAGTTGCGGATAGTTAGTACTCACTTGTATATAGTGAATCAGTCTGAAGATGGAAATGAGATAACACCGTGAGGGAGACAGTGCAGCCCGGTGCAGCCTCTAGTCCCCAGCAGCTCTGTGAACGCCAGAGCTGTTTAATAGATGTTTACTCAATTAACAAATGAACGCACAAATTCCAATCACAATGGGAAAAGATCAAAAGGATCCCAGGATCCTCAGAGACTCTCTCCCAAGCTTATGTCTTTTTTGATGTTTGTCTCCAGAGGCCCACCAGTCCTCTTTGTGAAACCAAGGGCTGCAGCGGCAGCCAGCCCTCTATGGTTCCTGCCTGCCAGACCTTGCACTGAGCTGCCTGTGGGAAGCCCCATGAACTGGTGGCTCAGCCCCTAGACACTCCTCAGCAATTTTCTTGGCAAACAAATAACCCAGGGAGCATCAGACAAGTGCACGTCGCCTCGACATCTGCTCTCTCTGATGAGCTCAGCTCTGGGTTCTTTCCCTGCAGCCTCATCAGACTTCTGGGATCAGCCCTTTCTCATCCTAGGACAGCTGTGTGTGTTTCTGTGGGCCTAATAACAACCTATGTTTACTTAGTGCTAAGGGCCAAGGAGCCAGCTACGTACAACTCCCCAAGAAGGACTGGCAGCATCTCCACCAACTGCTTACCCTATGTTTAGCATACCACCTCCCCCTTGGGAAGCATGTCGGTCAGTAGCCACCATCCCGCTCTCGGCTGAATGTCAGAGGACTTGGAAAGCCCTGAAACAGGCAGAGATTCATATTTTGTTCACTTGAGATTTGTACCAGGATTTAAAGCCCCAGATTCTGAGCCACCTATGATATATTTTGTGGTCAAAATGAGGGTTAGAAGTGTGTTCACTCAAGACACAGGTCAGCATCACTCTCTCCAAGAATTCTCCCCACTGTCTCTGAGGCTAGGTTCAATCACCACCCCCGCCACCCAGTTTGAGTTCCTCCTGGCTTTCTGGGACCATGGCCCTTGGGACACCTCCCAACATGGGGTCATCATGTGCGCCCATCTTTCCACCTGCCCGTGTGCTCCCCAAGCACAGCACTAGGGCATGTTCATCTTCCCTAAAGTCTCAAGGCCAGTAGTGGAGCCTCAGACTGGAGTTTAAGTTTTCTGGCTCCAAATCCATTCTCAGCAACAACTGACAGAAAAGTAGGTATTGCTGGGTGCTCTAGCGGCAATGTCCATTATTATTATCTAGTAAAAACTTTCTGACTCTTCTTTGAAGAACAGACTTCAGTACTCCACTCGGTACTGCCTCAAAGATCACCAAGGATTACTCAATTCTTCCTCTCTCTATCTCCACACATCTCTCCTGGCAGCCACTGCCTGCATTTTACATTAACACACACACACCCCCCAGCAGCTCCTCTGAGCAAGAAACACTTGGAACTCTTTCAAATGAAAACCCCAGAATCCATGAGGCCTGGGTGAGGCATGTGAATGGTTTGCAGTCAGAAAACCCATTCCCAGAGACAAGGGGAAGGGCCTTCCTCAGGCTCAGAATTCTGGGGTGGAGAAGGGTGTCCCTGTGTGGGTGTGACATCAGCAGATGGGGCTGGAACGCACACACGCAGAGAGTCAAGGGGCCCCAGGGCCAGGAGCGAGCTCGGCTGTCATATCACAAAGGGTCTTTTGATCACCCTCCATCCCGGGAAAACCACAGAGATTCTTCTTGAAGCTGCCCCCCACCCTCAGCAGAGGGGCCTAAAGATACTGTCCTCTAATCCAACGGGTGACCTTTGACTCCAGTAAGAGTAAGCCTGGAAAAGGCAGGTTTCAGAGCTAAAGGGCCTCGAAGGAAAAAGAGAAATAACCAGCGCCTGAATGGAATACTCGTTCTGCCAGCAGTATGTGGAGTTAATTGCAGAGAAATGCATTTAAAAAATAAGATATTGGAAAACCATCCTCTCCGTCACTGGCCACAGTTATTACAATTATTTATATGGCATCACCATAGCGCGTGTGTTTCACAGCAATTAAACTATTGATCTTGCAGCTCTGAGGCTCTGAGCAAAATCCCCTGCCACCCTTCCTGCCCCTGTGGGCGTCGTCTGTCCCCATGCCCAGACGTGGAAACAGACTGAGGAGGAAGCAGCCAAGAGCGGAGGAGTCAGTAGTTGGAAAATTAACACTAAGAATCAATATATCGGGGACTTCCCTGATGGGTCGGACTGTAAAGAATCTGCCTGCAATGCAGGAGATCTGGGTTCGATCCCTGGGTCGGGAAGATCCCCTGGAGAAGGGAATTGCTACCCACTCCAGTATTCTTGCCTGGAGAATTCCACGGACAGAGGAGCCTGGTGGGCTATTGTCCATGAGATCACAAAAGACTTAGACACAACTGAGCGACTAAAACACACACACACACACACACACACACACACACACACACACACACACACTGGTGATCCAGAGGTTAAGAATCCACCTTGCAATGGAAGCAATGCAGGTTTAATTCCTGGTCAGGGAACTAACACCCCCACATGCCACAGGGCAACTGAGCCCCAGCAAGACAACTAGAGAGTCTGTGCACCACAACAAAAGGTCCCACAGGCCATAACTAAGACCCAGCGCAGCCAAATAAATAAATATTGAAAAAGAGAACCAATATATTGACACAATAAGCTAATATTATCTTAACATAGCAATAGTAATATGGTCCTGTCTCCATTTGGCTGGCATTTAGTCCATCGTGATGTTATTTTCCAGGCTTGCCCAAGAAGTTACATAGTGCAGCTGAGTGATGGAGTGCATAGGTCCCAGGGGCTACAACCATGGACCCCAAGCCCAGCCCCACCGTGAACTAGATACAACAATACCTCTTGGGAGATGAGTCTACATCTCCAAGTGTCCTCATTCATAAAATATCAATAATAACAACACCCAACACATTCCGCTGATGTGAAGAAGTCATGAGTTAGTAAAGGAAAGGCATTTAGCACATGGGCTGGAACATAACTGGGGCTAAACTCAAGTTTCCTGTTATTGTAGCAGCCGGTCCGCAGGATTCTCATTCACCAGGACACATCTCTCTGAACTTAGGTGTCATAGTTACATCACTGGTGAGGGACAAAGGGTGGGCTTGGTCTCCTGTGAGGCTCAACACTGAGATTTTCAGTAAGATAGGTAGCACACATTCTTTTTTTCCCCCTTCTTTTCTGGTAGCCTTGAGGTAGGAGCTGGGCCTGACTTCTCTTTGTGGCTATTCACCTAGATGTGGGTAGGATAGTCCTTGGACTCCAGTCTCCCCCTCTGCCTACCACACTCCACCCCAGGAACATGTGCTCATGGCCCCATCATTTTTCTTCAAGTTTAGAGTCCATATTAAGCTAATAATGGAAAGTCTGATTTATGACATGTATTTGATGTATTATTTAATGCATTTTGAAGATATATTAAAAGATAAAATACATTGAACAGTGGGTATCTGGGAAGGTACGAAAATGATTCCACTTCATAAACCTTTCTATTAGGAAGTTGCATGTTCCTGCACCAAAGTCTCTTCCATTGGATGGCGTGTGAAGAGATGAGAAGCAGGGTGACATTCACTGTGGTCCAGCCTC
>SJYC01107788.1:0-77506 GCA_006408675.1 Madoqua kirkii | reverse complement strand
GCCCTCCGGCTCCCGGTGGATTTTCGTTGGCAAAGTTGCGCGGCCGCCTCGAGGGGGCCGCCGCGCGGTCCACCGCCCCGGCGCTGCCGCCGCCCCTTCAGGCCGCCGCGCGGGAAGGCCCAGCCGGCGGCCCCGCTTTTTTACCTGCCGGGAGTTTTCGCGCGCACCCTCGCTCAATCGCTCGCTTTTCCCTTCTCGCGCTCGTTTTCTTTCTTTCTTTCCTTCTTTTCGTCCCCCTGCGCGGAAGCTTTTTCCGCTCGCGCCGCCCGCGCTCGCCCGCTCGAGCCCTCCTTCCTGCTGGGCTCCGCGGAGCGGGGCGGCCGGCAGCTCTCCCCGCCCCCCTCCACCCGCGCTCCGGCGGAGGCGGCGGCGGCGGCGCTCCGCGCTCCGACTCATTCCAATATGGCACGGGCGCAGGGCGCATGCGCCCGCGCCCCCCCCCCCCCATTCCGCGCTCCTCCCGGCAGCCCGCGCCCCTCGCGCGGCGCGCGTGGCGCCCCCCTGCTGGGCCTCTCCGAGCTAGCTCGCTCGTCTTCCGGCCCAGCTGGGTCAGTACGGGAGACTAGGCGGCCGCGGACGGGGGTCCTCGGGGACCCACGCCGGCAGCCGCCCCGGCCCCTCGTGCCCCAAGCCCACAACTTACAGCTGACACCTCGAGGCCGTGGCGCAGAGCTAACGGCTGCGCCCCCTACTCCGACGGCGTTGCAGGCTGGCGCGGACTGGCCCCGACGGGAAGACGCGCCCCAGGGACCCAGCGCCCACCGAGTCCCTGCTCCGACCCACGAGGGAGGGTCTCCTGCGCCTCACCTCGGGTTGAGGACGGAGTCCAGGGAACTTGGCGGCGTCCTGGTGTCGTTTTTGGCGTCCGAGGTGAAGCGCGATGCTGTCGTCCGCACGTGACAGCCTCCGGCAAGATGGCATTAGCGGAGGAACGGACAGAGCGACGACTGGATGCTAGATAGGTGCGTGTCGCCGCGGGAGAGGGCTGCGTCCGTCCGGCAGGCCCTTGTCGAGGACCTTCGCGTGAGATCTGGAAAGCACCCAAGTGCCCCCTGTCTGCAAAGTCAGACCCTGGGCCCCCGGCGCACCGGGTGTCTCCGTCTTCCGCAGGAGGCACCCTGTAAATCCTAGTTTTCCTGTCGCTCGGGGCCCCAGCGAGGGGGCACAAGACGGCTGTCGAATTCCGGCGGGAGAGCGGGGTGCCCCGGGCTGGGACGGAAGGTCGAAGGTGGCTACAAGCCGGCCCCGAAACCCGAGGTGCCCACAGGCGATTGTGTTCCCCGAGCTCGCCCCTTCCCCAGCGAAGGCAGGTGGCAGTGAGACACCCGGATCCCCACCTGCTTTGTAGAGTTCCCTGCAGAAGGGAGTCCCTGCACCACGGAAACCCTGGAGTGCCCGGATTCCCGGGCCCTGGGAGGAGGTCTCTGACAGGGCTCTGATGATTCCTGTCTTTCAGGAAGGAAGAGGCACCCTCACAGCAATAAGGGGGACTGGGGTGCCAAAGGTGGCTCAAGTCACTTCCCAATGACCTCAGCCACTGCGCTGGGAAATATTACCCTACTTCACAGACAAGTGTTGCTCAAAGTCACGCCACTGGCTACATTTGAATCTAGATTTTTTTTTTAATGCCACTGAAGAGACAATATGACAACCAGGAAGAAACAAAAATAACGAAGTAGTATCCATAATACTGCTACACAATGCAACTTTTCAAACATGAAACCTTCCGCCTATATGCAAGTCTTTACATAGTTACAACCACACATTTTCATGTGTGCAGTTACCAGCATCCATTCACTCTGTCTTCTAGTATTGCCTATTTTGGTCCCTGATTATTGTTTGCTCATTACCTCTTAGTTCAGCACTTAGACAAACTCCTGGCAATTGAATAACCAGGTGGAAGGTTAAGGAACAGCAGGATTATCTTAGCCCACAGTGCCACAGAGCTTTCCAAACAGCAGCCCCACTCATTCTGCACCTGCCAAGAACAAATGTAAAGAGTTCAATACACATTTCTAAGTATTGGATGCCATCTTTTCTCCTCCTCTATTTTAGCAGTGTCTACTGGTAGTTCAAGGTTACTTCATTATTTCTTAGGTGACTTTAAAATTTTTTCCATGCATTTACTACCTAAATTTCCCTTTCTGTAAATGATCTGTTCACACCCATTTGTCTTTTGGAGACTTGAACCTCTTCTAATTTTGAATAAGAATTTTTTATGTTGCAGATACTACTCCTCTGTCATCAGTGATTCAAATATTTCCCAGTCCATTGTTCTTTTTTGTTTTATTCAATCTGCCATTCTGGTCCTTTTTGATTTTTTTTTTTAATTGCTTCAGTGCTGACAAAGTGAGCTTTCTTCCATCCATCTGATAGTCTGCATTCTGCTAGTTTTCTAAAATTTTATTTTTAATTCTTTGGTGGTTATCCATGGCAAGTTTATTTTGCTGTGTGGGAGTAAAATATGGGTTTCAAGTAACCACCATCATCACCAGTTCTTCATGCAATCACCATTTATTAAATACTTCTTCCCTTATCCTTTGCTTAGTAAAATCTACTTTCATGCTAGGCTTTTGATTTTGATTGGTCTATTTCTGAATTCTACATTTCCTTTCGCAGACTTTGGTTTAAGGAAATACCATGTGGAGTTAAATACTGGCTCTTTAAAATATGTTCTCACATCTGGCAGGGCTAGAATCCACCCTCATAGGGTCTTCTTTCATTCAGACTTATCACTTGATATACAGAATGGTATAAATCCATACACATTCTTGGATCATCATACGGGAATTAAGAGTGCTCACTTTGGAGACAGAATCATCCAGCTTCAACACTCACCAGCCCTGTGACCTTGGCAAGTTGCTTATGATTCCCAGGCCTTAGGGTCTTGGTCTATAAAATGGGAATAAAAGTAACATATGCCTCACAAGCTAAATGATGCCTAGAACATAGTGTGTGTATAACATATAATATGTATGTGTATATGACATATTCATATATATACTCAGTAAATATCAGCTGTTACTGATATTTGCAAAAAATTGAGATTTTTGCATAGGGTTACATTAAACCTATGAATTCATTTAAACAGATCAAATATGTCATAATATTTCATTTTCCCAACCAGGACATGTGCTATCTTTCCATTTATCCAAATATTTTAAAACTCAGAAGTGAGGTTCCTCATTGACTCCAGCCTCTCTCCACTGCTCACCTCCATGACCCCTGAAGAACAGGAAGAGCAGAGAGTCACAAGGAACAGCATTTAGGAGTCTGACTTGGGAGTTCCCTGGTGGTTTGGTAGTTAAGAGTCCAACTGCCAATGCAAGGGACACAAGTTCCATCCCTGGCCTGGGAAAAGCGCGCACGCCTCTGCAGCGCGCACGCCTCTGCAGCAACTGAGCCCAGCGCCACAAATGTTGAGCCTTCCGCCACTAGATAAAGTCCACAAGCCACGACAAAGACCCAGCACAGCCAAAAATGAATAAATGAAATTAAAAAAAAAAAAAAAACCAGCCTGGCTTGTGCAGGGCCCTGTGTAGGCGTGGGCATGTGTGCACATACAGGAAATTTTTACTCCTTGCAACATCCCCCGGCATAGGTCGTGGCATTCTCTTAAGGACAAGAACAAACTGGGAGCTTCCAGAGCACTCAGTGAGAGGCATAGCTAGATCACAAACTAGGTGGGCCAGCTCCTCAGCCCCTCCGCTGCTTGGAAATTGGGATGATAGTTATTCACAGAGGCAGTGCCAGAGGAGCATGGAGGAAACTGACTTCTGATGATGGCACACCACTACTCAAAAGCCTCCCGGGGCTTCCTATTGCACTTTGAAAAAGTCAAAAGACATACTTTGGCCTCTGAAACTGGTTCTGGTCGTCCTACAAACTCACCAGGACTACTCACCTGTCTTGCTTGCTGCAGTTCACCTGTACCTTTCCATCCCTAAAGTATGCCAAGCCCCTTCCCACCTCAGGACCCTTGCACACACTGTTCCACTGCCTGGGATACCCTCCATCGCACCTCATGCACAGCCCTTCACATGGCTGGTACCATCTCACTGTTCCAGTTATTTTTTAAGAAGGTGGTCTCCTTAGAGAAGTCTTCCTTGCCCTCCTCACCTAAAAAGGTTCTCTCTCCCCACAATTGGGGGTCAAGTTCAGATTGAGTCACTGCTTATGAGATGTACTATTTTAAATTTTAATTGAGTTTTATTTATTCGTTTTCGGCAGTGCCATGTGACTTGCAGGATCCTAGTCCTCCAACCAGCAACTGATCTCAGGTCCCTAGCAGTGGAAGCATGGAGTCCTAACCACTGGACTGCCAGGGAAATTCCCCAGTAATATGTCCTTTATGAGACCCTTCATCTCTCTGGGCCTCAACTTCCTCATCTCTATAAAAATGCAAATAAAGACACCTATCTTGCTGGCTTCTAAGAATCTAAGACCATAAGGGTCATAAATACTGTTTGCCAACTATAAGCACAACAGAATTTTGAGAAATAATTGGCATAGTCCAAACCACCTCTTTCAGGAGGCCTCCCAAGATTTTCCCACTTCCTTGTCTGTCTACCTAAGGCACTTAGCTTGCTTTTCCCCAGTCACCTACCTTGGGAAAAGCACAGGCTCCCCGACCCATTTCCATCCTTGAGTGTCACAAGCCCAGGGATCCCTCTGTACCTCCACTGCCCTCTTTTCCCAATTCATGTAGGGAAAAAAATGAATTAGCACAATGTTGTCGATTTTATATTATTGGGCCATGCAGTTTCCCTAAGCCTTTTGCCTCTTCAACTTCTTATCTGCTAACAAGAGCTTAAGCGTACAGAATAGGCGATCAAGGATACTCAGTAATGCAGGGGAAAAAAAGATGGCATTTATCTCTGGGGTGGTGAAATGCTAAAAATTTAGTTATAGTGATGGTTGCATAATTTCATGATGTACTAAAAACTACTGAACTGTAAACTTTATTTAAAAGGGTGAATTTTAGGTATGTGAGTAATGGTGGTGGTGGTTTAGTCACTAAGTCATGTTTGACCCTTGAGTCCCCTTGGACTGTAGCCTCTAGGCTCCTCTGTCCATGGGATTTCCCAGGCGAGAGTATTGGCGTGGGTTGCCATTTCCTTCTCCAGGGGATCTTCCCAACCCAGGGATAGAACTCACATTTCCTGCACAGGCAGGTGGATTCTTTACCAACTGAGCCACCAGGTAAGCCCTTGTGAATAATATCTCAGTTTAAAAGCTGAATGATAAAAGTTTGCAGTGACTGGCACCAAGGACAAAAGGTGCTTTCCTTGACCTGCACAATGAGGCTTTTTGCAATATTCTTTTCCTGGAGAGAGTATAATGTGTATACAATAAAATGCACCCATTTTGTAAGTGTGTAGTCTCTGAGTATTGATAGAGGTAACCACCACCACAATCAAGATACATAGAGTTCCATCACTCAGAAAGTTCCTCTGTCCTCTTCCAGTGATTCCCCTGCCCACAGGCAACTGCTGATCTGATTTCTATCTCCATAGTTAGTGTTGTCTGTTTCTTAAAAATTTCATCATAGAGTAACACTCCCTTTTGTGTCTGTTTTTGAGATTCATCATGTTGTTACATGTATCAGAAGATTATTCCTTTTTTCCTCTGATGGTCAACTGCTCCTTTATTTCAGGTTAAATAACATTATTTTAATAACACAGAATGCCCAAGGAATGAAGATTCAGCACCTCTATTCTACTGGTCTTCAAAAACATCTTATCTGCATCATGAAGTTTTGAGCATACAACCTCCATTATGTTTATGTTTAAATTATTTTGTACATATATAGTAGTCTATCTAGTAAAATATGACAGGCATTATAAAATATACAATACATAAAAATTTTTAAAGGAAGTAATGATAAGATAAATACCATTTTAAAATACTTTTCAGAGACTTCTGTGGCAGTCCAGTGATTAAGACTCAGCATTTATGAATTGGTTGTATTGTGCTTGTTGGATTGGGTTGTGTTGTGTTGGACTGAGTTGGTTTTGTCGTACCTATTGGATTGGATTGTGTTGTGTTGGGTTGCACTGGGTTGGGTTGGGTTGGGTTGCTTGTGTTGTGCTATATTGGATTGGATTGTGTTATGTTGCATTGGGTTGTGTTGTGTTGTGTTGTGTTGTGTTGCACTGAGTTGGGTTGGGTTGAATTGGGTTGCTTGTGTTGTGTTTTGCTGTATTGTATTGGGTTACATTGTGTTGTGCTATGTTGGACTGAGTTGGTTTTGTCACACCTGTTGGATTGGATTGTGTTGTGTTGCACTGGGTTGGGTTGGGTTGGGTTGGATTGTGTTGTGTTGGGTTGGGTTGCTTATGTTGTGCTATGTTGGAGTGAATTGGTTGAATTGTGCTTGCTGGATTGGGTTGTGTTGTGTTGGACTGGGTTGGGTTGGGTTGGGTTGCACTGGGTTGGGTTGTGTTGGGTTGCTTGTGTTGTACTATGCTGGAGTGAATTGGTTGTATTGTGCTTGCTGGACTGGGTAGTGTTGTGCTGTATTGTGCTGCATTTTGTTGGACTGGACTGGACTTACTGGTCTGTGATTCAGTATAACAAAGTTTGCCCTGGGGCTCACACTCCATGCTAAGTGCTGGCGTTTTGTTGGCCCTTGCCAAGTCAGAGTGGTTTCTTTTTTTAAGTTTTTTTTGATGCAGACCATTTAAAAGGTCTTTATTGAATTTGCCATAGCATTGTTTCCGTTCCATGTTTTGGTTTTTGGCCGTGAGGCATATGGGATCCTAGCTCCCTGAGCAGGGATCGAACCCACACATCTTGCATTAGAAGGCGAAGTCTTAACCAGTGATCCACCAGCAAAATCCTACACAGCGGCTTCACAATTTCCAGGGTCCAAGTTGCACGCACAGCAGGAGCGACCTGGCGCCACGAGCCAAGGCCAGCCCTCACCGCTCGGACTCTGGCTCCACGGGCTCCCAGCCGGTCCCCTCCTCAGCTGGCTCAGCTTGCAGGCAGCCAGGCAGCTTCAGAAAGGGGCAGGGAAGGGAGCCACGGGCAGGGGTGAGGACCAGAGAGCCAGGCGAGGGAAGGCGGGCGGGGTAGAGAGTGCAGCCCGAGGGCATTCTCATTCTGGAGAAGCAGGACTCACGGCTCCTGGCAACGGCTAGAGTCTGGTGATCTGATTCCCCTGAAGACCTGAAGTAACCCGGTCCACGAAACTCAGTCAGGGTGATTTTGATGTAAGGTCACAGCCCCAAGCCAAGGCAAGGTCAGAAGTTCATCCCCAGAGAAAAGTGGACACACCCGTAGCCGGACAGGTGGGCAGAGGTCAGCCCTCCTCGGAGTGACTCGGGGGGTTCTGGAGCCCTCCTAGTCAGAGAGGGGACAGCCACCCACTGTCCTGCTCTTCTGAGCCTGGAGAAGGTCAGGCTCTGGCTGGGTTCTGAAGGCAGGTTGTGTGGTGGTGATTTATTTGCTAAGTCGTGTCCGACTCTTGTGACCCCACGGACTGTAGCCCACCAGGCTCCTCCGTCCATGGGATTCTCCAGGCAAGAACACTGGAGTGGGTTGCCATTTCCTTCCCCAGGGGATCTTCCTGACCCAGGGATTGAACCCATGTCTCCTGCATTGCTGGAGGATTCTTTACCACTGAGCCAACTGGGAAGCCCCCTCTAAAGGCAGGGGATACAGTTATTCAAGCCACAAAAGAGGAAACTGAGGCAGAAAAGACCTTGATACTGGCCAGCAGCCAGAGCCTCGGGGGAGGAGGAGTTGTCAGCCTGTGCTCACTTGCTCCGGATCCCAGGGGTGCCCGTCTGAGGCATGGTTGGTCCGTGCTCACCACCTCTGGGCTCACACCCTCCCTCTCTGCCTTGTCCTGCCCTTCCCGGGAGCCTCTCCCTTCTCCACCCCTGCAGACTTCACATCTACAGCTCTCAGGGACATATTTACCTTCCATGTTCTGGAAAACAGGAAAGAAGGAGGAAGAGGAAGTCTTTTCAGGGCCTCTGGTTACCATCATGCACTTTCTTTCTTTTTCTCCCTTCTCCCCATCCAATCTCATCCATCTCTGAACAGAGAAATTGAATGCATCTGTACTTGTGACAACAGGTGAACCATAGCTGCTGCTGAGGGCCACCCGGGGCCGGAGGGGCACTGGTTAGGGGGTCCCTGTGTGCAGATGTGTGTATGTGTGTGCGCGTGTGTGTGTGTACACGCGCTGTGTCTGTTTTCTGAAGCTGGTCTTTAACCAGGCTGAACCCGGCATTGCATTCTGCACCTCCTCATACAGCCAGTAGGTGGCAGAGCTGCAACAGGCCGCTGACAGTCCGGTGGCGCCTGGCCCCGCAACACTGGTCAGAACTGGTCCAACTGTAGGGGGAAGGTGTGTCCCCAGACACCCCCGGGGGCCTACACAGGAGTCCCGGGCAAGATGATCTGAGGGACAGCGAGCTAACAACGCCTCCGAAACCCCTTCCCCTCCTCACTCCATCCCTCCATACTTGCCTTGCTTCGTGCTCCTGTGCTCAGGCGTGTCCCATTATTGTGACCCCATGGACTGAACCTGCCAGGCTCCTCTGCCCATGGGGTTCTCCAGGCAAGAATACTGGAGCAGGTTGCCACTTCCTCCTCCAGGGATCTTCCCCACCCAGGGACTGAACTCTCCCTTGTATTATTGCAGGCAGATTCTTTACCCCCTGAGCCCCTAATTTTATCTCATATGGGAGAGCCTATTAACATTTACAAAGCACCTGCAAGGATGCTTTTCAGATTTTGTGGGAGTCTGTGAAAATGCAGCTTCCCCTGTGTACTTGGATTCTCACTCAGTACAACTGAAGCGGAGCCCAGGAACCTGCACTTCGAGTAAGTGCCCCTGGTGATGTCCATACAGTGACCAGCGAGCCCCAAACCAGGGCACCCCCAGGTATCATGACGGGGGCTTCAAGATCTGTTCTTAAGCCTCATGTAATTTTTCACTCTCTACACCTGTTTCTTGTTCTTCAAATATATTAAATATGTACGTGCATAATAAGTCAGTTATGTCTGACTCTTTGAGACCCTATGGATCCTAGCCCGCTAGGCCGCTCTTATCTATAGGGGTCTCCAGGTAAGAATACCAGAGTGGGTTGCCATGCCCTCCTCCAGGGGATCTTCCCAACCCACAGATGGAACCTGCATCTCTATTTTCTTCTGCGTTGGCAGCCACCTGGGAAGCCCATATTAATATATCAAATATATTGCCACTGCCCTTCTCCACCATGAAGTTTAAGCTCCACATCCATAGAGACCGCCTTCTTTTTCCTTAGGCTCCTTTCCTGGTGCTCTAAGATCTCTGGACTTCTGGCTCTTTAGGACAGTTTTCTCAGGCTGCCTAGCTCTCATCCCAGCCTTTCTTTCATTTGTGTCTAGTGTCCTGAAAGCCCTAGCACCATCCCCAGCCTTGACTGTCAGGGGCTTGGCTGGAATTTGCAGAACAGAGGTCACTCTCCATCCTTCTTCCCTGTTCCTCCGTCCCCCCAGCTGCCCCAGCCACCTGCCCTAGCAGGAGGTTCCACCCTCTTGGTGTCCTCCGAGTAGGGCTCCTGGCCTAGCAACCTGAAGCTGACCCATGGATGTGCTTGGGGAACAGGGCATCTCCCCAAAGTCAGCGGACATAAGACCCCACTCCACCCTACCCCACTTCACCAAAGTAGTCACTCTGGTGCTCCTAAAGCAAACAGTATCCTCAAACTCTGCAGACCCCAGGGACTGGTTTGCCAGGGCTGCCATAACAAACGACCACAAACTGGGTCACTGAAAGTGACAAACATGGTTTCATAGTTCTGGAGGTTAGAAGTCTGAGATCCAGGTGTTGGAGGGCCCATGCTGTCCCTAAAGGTGCTAGTGAAGAATCCTTCTCTGGTTCACCCTGCTGCTGCTGCTGCTGCTGCTGGTTCATCCTAACATCTGGTAGTTCCTGGCAAAGCTTGGCATTCCTCGGCTATGGCAGCATGAGTCCAATCTCTGCCTCTGACTTCACATGGCACCCTTCCCTGTGTCTCTGTCTCTGCATCCAAACCTCCCACTCCTTTCCCTTATAAAGACACTAGGCATTGCATTTAGGGCCCAACCTCATCCAACAGGACTTGGGTCTGTAAACTTCCAATTACATCCAAAGAACTTCATTACATCTGCAAAGACTATTTCCAAATAAGGTCACATTCACAGGTCCTGGAAGTTAGGACTTCAGTGCTCATCTCTTCAGTTGTGTCTGACTCTTTGTGACCCCATGGACTGTGGCCCGCCAGGCTCCTCTGTCCATGGGATTCTCCAGGCAGGAATACTGGAGTGGGTAGCCATGCCCTCCTCCAGGGGATCTTCCTGACCCAGGGATCGAATCTGAGCCTCTTATGTCTCCTACACTAGCAGGCGGGTTCTTTACCACTATCATCACCTGGGAAGCCCCTCAGTGCTCCTTGAGGGGGCATCCAATTCAGTCTATCACATCCCACACACCAAAGGCACTCCTTTCACACCTGACCCTCTGATTAAAGAGGCAAGCAGGTTTCAGGGTGCAGGGTTTGCGTCCCCATGCATTTCACAGGAATAAAGAGATTTCTTTTGCTGGACACAGTATGAAAGCCCAGATAACACAGAGCCCCTGGTGACTTCCTGGATTGAAAGAGTTTAAAGCATGACAGCTTTGGCGGTTCCCTGGCGCAGTGACTCTCAGAGTGCGGGCCCCTGACCAGGAGCATCTGGGAGCATGCGAGAAAGGCATATTCTCCCCGCATCATAGCAGACCTTGGAATCAGGAACTCTGAGGTGAGCCCAGCAACCTGCATACAAGATCACCTTCCTGGTGATCTTGGTGCTCAGTTGAGGATGAAAACGCTTACTCCAGCAGAAGGGGGCCCACAGTGTCCCCAGGGAGGGCCAGCAACTGGCTGTCACACCCGTGCCCCCAAATCTCCCTGTTCTCTGCCCTCCCATCCCGGCAGTGCCCACTCTCAGCTCCCTGTGTCACTCCACCCCTGAGCAGCTGAGGGATGCCAGCACGACGTACTCCATACTCACTGGCCAGCTTTCTCCCAGTGTTTCCCTCTCCCCGTCTCCCCTTCCCGGCTCCCCTGCCGCCCCTCAAACACACGATGCCCTCAGCTCCCCCTGGCTCTTTCTCCTGCCCAAAGGAAGAGCTTGGCAGGGGTTGGTTAAGATAAGTCTGATTACACAGAAAGTAAACTCTGATTTTTCTATCTGCCAAGCTGCCAGAGACAAGGATGGCAAACCCAGGATCCGTGTGAACGTCAGATCTACAGTTACCCCAGTGTGTCTGTGTTCTAGGCAAGCGTTTTAATTTTTTTTTTTTAATCATGGTCCCACTCCTAGAGAGAGAGACCAGTGACAACCTCTCGGATGTTCACAGCACTGGCTGCGACAGCCTCTGTACATTCCCCGACCCAGGGAAGGAGCAGCTCCCACAAATGGCAGACGGTGGGTCCCCTCTGACATCTGCTCCCCACACTGCTGACCCCTTGTTCAAAGCGACACTGAGCTGGAGTGTCGGTGCACCATGTGTTTCTTATGTCAGCAGCACTAGTAACACACCTGCAGGAAGACGGATAGACAGGCAGCGGGAGCCCTGGGGGACATGTGCTGGAGTCTGGTGAGCCTTCAAGATAAGATCCCAAAGATATTTCTGTGGGTGAGGGTAGGGGGGAGCAGAAGACACTTGGCCAGAGCCAGGAGGCAAGTCCACGGGAGATCTGTATGTGGGTGACTGACATCCCAGTTTCCTGAGAGATGGCCCACCTGAGTACTGGGAGGAAGGGAAGTCAGTGTGGGGAGGAGCAGGTGGAGATCCCAAAGCCCCACCCCCAAAGAAGGTGGCAACCAGCAGAGACCAGTATATTCACGTGTCGAGCCAGCTGTGTTGGTGTTTGGGCAAATTACTATACAGTTTACACAACTTTTCCCCCCACATGACTTTTCCCCCAAAATTGGGCACAATTATAGTAGAATCATAGTGGATAGGAAAAAAAAAAGAAATCCACCCAATCAAAATGAATAACAGTGAGGGAAAGGGTTTGAAAATGGACCATGGCAGAGAAATCTGGCAATCTTTGCATGCAGGCACTTAGGTCTGACAAGCCGTTTGCACTGAGTTTGGAAACCAGATGAGCAAAGGCTTGAGTTCAAATTCCCTACAACTGCTTCATTCCTCTCCATTCTTCTAGAAGGAGCTTCAGAACACACGAGGCAGTGACTCTAATCTTTCAATCAACACAACAAGGCAGCCTGGCCAAGCCTCGGGAACCACAGTCCTCTCCGCAGCAACTGATTCTGACGTGGTGTCAACCTCTCAGGACCGTCCACCAGCCTCAAGCCCTGAATAGTGTTTGGCCATGTGGGAATCGAGTGCTCTGTGACTACTGCTGGTTGTTTAGTTGCCAAGAGGTGTCCAGCTCTTGTGACCCCATGGACTGCAGCCTGCCGGGCTCCTCTGTCCATGGGATTCTCCAGGCAGGAATACTAGAGGGGGTTGCCATTTCCTTCTCCAGATGGTTGGATGGCATCACTGACTCAATGGAGGTGAATTTAAGCAAACTCTGGAAAATGGTAAAGGACAGGGAAGCCTGGCATGCTGCAATCCATGGGGTCGCAGAGAGTTGGAAATGACTGAGTGACTGAACAACAAAGCTCTTCTTAAGCACGTCACACCTTGTGTGCATTTTTTCTTTTAGATATTGTCTTGGCTGCTCTTGATTTAATGTTTGTGTAAAATGGAAGTGGTTTTCGATTTCTGACTCATGAGATACAACTGAAATATGAGAGCAACTCAGCTTCTCAAAGAACCAACAGTGAATTCTGAAATGCCAGTGTTTGCAGGGCATTGGGATCAGCAACCTCTTCCTTCTTAAATTCTATGATTGGATATGCTGTCCCTTCTCTGGGATAAGTTCTTCCCTTAAGCTAAAGGGAAACCCGAAGCCAGGGCTGTATTCCATCCCAGGATATGACACTGGAGCACGCTTAATGGTTCAGTTGTTCAGTTGGCTCTAGCCGGCCAGGCTCCTCTGTCCATGGATTTCCTAGGCAAGAATGCTGCAGAGGGATCTCATATACATTTTTAAACTACTGTAACTTATTTTGCTTTGGAGAACATCAGGCTGCTCTTCAAAGCAACCAGAGGGACCCAGAAAGGAAAGAATGTCCCAAACCAGGTTTTGGTTATGACTGCCCTGGGGTTCAAGTTCCTGTGACTTATAGATCCATTCAGACTTTAAACAGGACAGTTGATCCATCACCTCTCAAGGGGACTCTGTTAGACAACATAAGCCAAAAGGGCCTTAAGATCGGAAACCAAGGTTGGAGAGGGGACACATTCGTACCGGTGAACTCTCCTTTGGCAGGGATGAAATACACCAGGTGACATAATGGAAATTCATGGAGGGAGGAGATCTATGGAAAGAGAGACTCATAACTCAGGTGGCCACTGAGCTGTGACCCCCGTGAGTTCACCTTGTCCAGCCTGTCTTCCCTCCCACCCCACACCTGGCTGTAAATCACCTGTGTGTGTACACTGCTGAGAGCTGGGGGCTGATTCATGAGACCTGACAGACAGGTGCCCTGGTGAGAACAGGTCAGTGAGGGGTGAGTGTGAGGCGGAGACTCCAGGATTGCAAGGCCGTAATTTCCACAACACCTGTCCACGTGCCTCCACGGCGCGGGCTCGGGAGCCCATGAGCCGTCCTCCCCAGCCACTGGCTTCTCAGGCTCCCCAGCAGGCTACGGTCTCTCTCACTCCGGTAGCAGACTGTGTGTGTTTCCTCCCTCTTGCCCTTTCTTTTCTTCTCCAACTAAAGCTCTCACCTCTTCTCCTTCCTTTTTTTCTTTAAAGATTTTTTTTTTGATGTAGACCCTTTTAAAAAGACTTTATTGAATTTCTTACAACATTGCTTCTGTTTTATGTTTTGGGTTTTTGGCCTCAAGGTGTGTGGGATTTTCATTCCCCAACCAGGGGTTGAACCTGCACGCCCTGCATTAGAAGGCAAAGTCTTAACCACTAGATAGCCAGGATGTCCCTCCCCTCCTTCCAAAGTCCTAACATTGCTTCCTCTCTCGTCCACCCTGCCCCTGTATTAAGGAATTGCCTAGTTTACCTGTTGGAGAGGAGGAGGCGGAGGGGCTGAGGGTGGAAATAATTCTTAACTCTTCAGGCAAAGCGATGATGGGGTGTGTTGATGTGTAGTAATAATCACCATGGTACTATGGAGGCCTGCTTGGGTTCCAGGTTTACAAAATGGCCTATACTTGTCAAATCTCAGCCTGTTCTCATAGTGATATGAGGAATTAGACATTAGCATCCCAGGGCTTATGACGAGGGAAGTAAAGCAAAGCCTTCCTTTCCAGATGTCTGACTTCTATCCACAGGAAATCCCTCTGGACAATTCTGGGCAGCCCCTCCTTCCAAAGCAGATCTGCCAGATCCTTCTTCTAGGCTGGGCTCTGCCGGGCAGGGTCATGGTACCAGGGGCTCCTCTGGGCCTTGGGTGGACGGGCCCCAGATAGGCCACTACAGCCTGGACTGTTCTCAGACCCTGCCCAGAGTTCTGAGCCCAGCAGTGATCTCCTGTACACTTACATCATTTGGGGAAGGCTTGGAGGTTCCTTTTTTTTGCCCCTTCAATATCTGCATGGCTGTGGAAAAGACGTGTCACCTTCCATGCCTCAGCTCTGTCATGTGGAAGTGAGGCCTGATATCTCTGCAGCTCCTCCAAGCAGAAGATGCTATGATGCTATAAGAAGTGCAAACCAACTCAACTGCAAATAATCACAACACACACCTGAGGATCGAGAGGGCGCTGGCTTGTACCAAGCCACGCAGGGACAAGCACAGAGGCGGCAAATGTTGTGTCACGAGTACCTCGGAAAGATTTACGTACAAAAAGCAGGCTCCTCTCCAAAGCTAGTGGAGAACAGAGGACGAGGGTGTCAGCCAAAGAACAAGGACATCAACCAAACCGGGACTCTAAGATCCTCCTAAAAGGAGAGTGACAGGAACGGATGAAAAGGGATGAGGAGGAGAAGGAAAAGAGAAGGGAGAGGAAAAGAGAAAAACTTAAGAGTTCTGCTGGGTTGACACGCACGTGACATGTCCTGGTACATTTGCATTTTCTGTTAACCATCATTTCCATTTTTGTTTATTCTGGCAGGGTTTGCATGTCATGTAATCACTGTTTTAGTTCATTTCCCTCCAATGATAGATGGTGATAAGTCAAGTTGGTTGTTAATAATGCTACAATTTACCTAACAAATTTTGAGCTTGTAGTACAGCTTCATTAATATGCTTAATTTATCCTGACAATTCCTTCAGGTTAACGGTTTGCGAGTATGTTAGAGTTTAATCTGAGCAGTTATTATAAAGTGCTTGTTTCTCGTTAAAATGTAAAACTGAGATGCCCAAGATTTACTTGGGATAAACTGGCCAAAATAAATCTCTCCTTTGCATTGGGAAAGGAAGGCGTGCTGGCTATTAAAAAGTGTTCTGAATTGGAGAGCCCTTCTGATAACTTTGAAGTCATTTTGCAGATTAAACTGCCTTTCCCCAGGGCTCAGGGAAGAGATGCTTGCATCTGGAATTCACTCTGGCAGGATTCTCTCTGGATGGAGCATGGGCATCAGAAAATGCATGAAAACTGAATTTTGCCCAAACACAAGCATCAAGGATTCCTGGAAAGGTGTGTGAGTGTTGGGTAACGGTGCCAGGAGACAGAGTCCAACTTGTGAGCTTTTTATGTGTCCTCAGGAAAAAGATCAAAATCAAGAGCACAAGCCCTCCAGAGAGAACAAAACAGGCCCACAGCCTTCTCTTGTCTGGCTGGAATTGTGTCAGGGTCCTCAGCCTGGCAGACCAACAGGTACACTCGTTCAGCAGCGCAGACACCTGTTCCCCACCCACTTATACTCCCAGGGCTCCTCAATCTGGTCCATTCTTCCAGGTGGCTTGTAACTCAGCTCAGGAGAAGTCAAAAAACAAAAACAAAACCCCACTCTGCCTCCAATTTAACCACCTAACTTCTCAGAGGAGTTTCTACGATACGTAAAACTTCCTCTGGATGTGGGATGTGGGCAGAGGCGCTACAGAGCCTCCTCAGATGCTTTGGGGTGCCTGGCTGTCTACATCCAGGGGATTCATTGGTAATTAAAAGATGGCAAATGGATTCTTTCCAGTTTAATAATCAGGTCCCCCTTGGACATGCCTCTGGCTCCTCTGAATTGCTCAGGAAGAGAAGTGCCATGAGTTGAATTAGCTGCCCCCAAAGATATGCTGAGGGCTTCTCCTGTGGCTCAGCAAGTCTAGAATCTGCCTGCAATGCAGGAGACACAGGAGATATGAGTTAGATCCCTGGGTTGGGAAGAGCCCCTGAAGGAGGGCATGGCAACCCACTCCCGTATTCTTGCCTGGAGAATCCTGTAGACTGAGGAGCCTGGCAAGTGTCAGTCCATAGCTGCAAAGAGTCAGACACGACTGAGGGACTAGCATGCACGCACACAAACATATGCTGGAGACCTACCCCCAGCACCTGTGAATGGGGTTTTATTTGGAAACAGTGGCTGTGCAGGCGTACTCAAGCTAAGATGAGGTTATCAGGGTGGGCTTTCATTCAGTATTACTGACATCCTTGTGAAATAGGAAAATACCATGTGAAGATGAAGGTGGTGATCGGAATGATGCAGCTTTAACGTCAGGATGGATGGCCACCATCAGAAGCTGGAAGAGGAAGGACACAGAGGCTCAGAGAGAGCATGGCCCTGCCCACACCTTGACCTTAGACTTCAAGCCTCCCTAACCACAGAACAATAAACCGTTGTTATTTCTTGCCACCCAGCTTGTGGTACTTCATTACAGCAGCCCTAGGAAATGAGAAGAAGAAAGCCCAGCAGGTCATCCTTGGATGTTAGAGAGAGAGGGGAGGGACATGGAGAGCAGGGCCCCAGGGTCTGGAAGGCAGCGGATCCCGCAGAAATGATTTCTTGGACACAACAGGCCTTCCTGTCACACTAACCAGCCCTTCTTCTCTTTCACAGACCTGGAATTGAGTCACCCTGAGGAGGCAATGGCACCCCACTCCAGTACTTTTGCCTGGAGAATCCTAAGGACGGAGGAGCCTGGTGGGCTGCAATCCATGGGGTCGCTAAGAGCTGGACACGACTGAACGACTTCACTTTCACTTTTCACTTTCATGCATTGGAGAAGGAAATGGCGACCCACCCCAGTGTCCTTGCCTGGAGAAAACCAGGGACGGGGGAGCCTGGTGGGCTGCCGTCTATGGGGCTGCACAGAGTCGGACACGCCTGAAGCGACTTAGCAGCAGTGGGCTGTTAGGGCTTCCCTGGTGGCTCAGATGGTAAAGGATCCACCTGCAATGCAGGAGACCTGGGTTCATTCCCTGGGTGGGGAAGATCCCCTGGAGAAGGGACTGGCAACCCACCCCAGTATTCTTGCCTGGAGAATCCCACGGACAGAGGAGCCTGGCAGACTACAGTCCAAGGGGTTGCAAAGAGTTGAACATGAATTTATGTTCAACTTGACTGGGCCGCAAAGTTTCTGATCTTTGGGTAAACATTCTGGGTGTCTGTAGATGAGATTGCATCTGAACTGGTGGACGGAGTAAAGCAGATGGCCCTCCCCAGTGTGGGTAGGGCTCATCTAATCGGTCGAAGGTGTGAATGGAACAAAAAATCTGTAATAAAGAAAATTCTCCTTCTGCCTCAGTCTCTGTGAGCTGGGGACATCAGTCAGTCTTCTGCCTTTGGACTCAGGCTGAAACTTACTCCATCAGCTCTTCTGGTTCTTAGGCCTTTGGACTCAGAGACTGGGGCTTACATCACTGGCTATCTGTCTCCATCTTGCTGACTGCAGTCCTTGGGTCTTCTCAGCCTGCACAGTCACAGGAACTAATTCCTTATCATCTATCTATGTATCATCTATTTCCCTGCCTGCCTGCCTGCCTCTCTCTCTCTCTCTGTCTCCTATGTCTCCTACTGGTTCTGCTTCTCTGACTAACACACTCTGAAATCAGCTGCCAAAAAGTCCTTGTCTCATGCGTTCCAGATGTTTCCAAGATTTACAAGACCTGGGCCTCCCTCCACCCTTGTCCACCCCACCATTTGCCTTGTCCACTTCACTCCCGTCTCTCTAGCCTTCTTGCTATGTCTCCCACCTCAGTCTCTGCCTCAGGAATTTTCTGCCCACTTGGGTTGCTCCCCTGGGGAAACTCAAATGGCTGCCCCTCAATTCCTGCAGGTCTCTTATTCAAATAGCATTGCTTCTCAAAGAGTCCTTCCCTGACCTCCCCCAACCCAGTTTCCATGACTCCCACACCCCTAATCTGCCTCCAATTCCTCAGCCAGGTATTTATCTATAACACAACCTGCCCTTACAGCTCTTGAGATATTACTTGTTTCCCTGCTAGAATGTAAGCTCTCTGAAGGCAGGAACCTCCAGTGTCTGTGCCCTGTGGGCGGCACAGGCTACTGAGTAACTTCTGTGACGGGAAGGCAGTAAGGAAGGAAGGAGGGAGGGAGGGAGGAGAAGAACCTTGCAAGCCCAAACCCTGAGCCCACCATCCACTATCCAAAGGATGGCCCTTGGGGTCCGCCCAAGACCAGAGACCTACAGTTATATCCCTGAGGGAGGCTTCAGTCCAGAGGTTATAAGTGCCAAGAGATAGGTCAGTCTTCTAAACAAAAATTTTATACATATGTACACACACACACACGTACATGTTAAGATAAGCATTTATATAAAAGTTCAGAGAAGATTATGATCGCTAATTATTAAACTCTACTGACAGCCTTCCTAGGTGGCACGGTGGTAAAAAATCCACCTGCCAGTGGAGGAGACCTAGAGACATGGGTTCAATCCCTGGGTTGGGAAGATCGCTGGAGGAGGGAATGGCAGCCCACTCCAGTATTCTTGCCTGGAGAATCTCCATGGTCAGAGGAGCCTGGTGGGCTGCCGTCCACGGGGTCACAAAGAGTCAGACACCACTAAGTGACGGAGCACACACACAGGCACACTAACCTCACTTTCCTCCTTCTGTTCCCCAAGTCTTCTGAAATGGCAAGTTCTTCCAAAACAAGATCAGTATCTACCTTCCTTGTCTGGAAAGTGAGGCCCCTCTGAGTGCATTTCAGGGGTCACCTTGTGAGGACACAGTGAGCCCTCACTCAGAAATAAGCACCAAGGGCTTGTGATGCTGCAGGTCCTCAGGACACAGAAAGGGACCCGGTATAGGAAAAGCACTGCCTTATCTCTGTCTGATTTATTAATTGTTTGTTGTTGTGGTTGAGTCTCTAAGTCGTGTCCGACTCTTTGCCACTCCATGGACTGCAGCACGCCAGGCTCCTCTGTCTTCCACTATCTCCCAGAGTTTGCTCAAATTCATGTCCATTGAGTCAGTGATGCTATCTAACTCTCTCTTTCTCAAAGTAGACTACATTTCAATCCTTTGGAAGTAAATTTGTGTGTAAGCTAACAAATCTTGAAAAAAATGAAAAGAGTCTGTGGCCCATTCTGGCCTGCATACAAAGAAGGGATGTGAAGTCCCTGACGGCAGAGAACCTCCCAGCATGTCCTCAGGGGACCACACTCCTTGTCCGCCTGTTGGATGAGGAGAAAGTCCGCACTCTTCCTGTTGGGCTCTGATAACAGGGAGACCCGGCCCTGCCAGGGACACAGGTGAGCTCTCTCCCTCCACGTGGAAGGGAACCAGCTGTGGAGCAGAGAACTTCTAGTCCCCAAGGAAGGGATGGGGGTGGGGGTGGGGTGAGCAGCTATATCCTCCATGAGTCGCCTGACTCTGCTAGGTGGGGGAGCTGGGTTTCCCATTCCCGTCTCCACATTAAGTGGAGGGTCACTGGGGTCGGGCAGGCGCTGGCTTCCCTTCCTCCTGACAGATCCGTAATTAGAAGGAGACAGAGCATTCAAAGAGGAGTGCTTGGCTCCAGGCATATCTTTGTCAGCCTGTCAAGCAGAAGTCTGTTCTCCACGAGCTATTTTGAGCCACCTTCTCAGCTGCGTTTCTGATCCTCTTGGCCCGTGACACCCTTCCCCCCTCCATCACCCTCCCCACCGAGTCTCCATCATGACATCACTGAGGCCCGTAGGTCTGGACAAAAGGAGCATTTTGTGCATGATGCTTGAACACTTGCAGTGCTGGGGCGGCCGCCTAACCCTACTCTACACCTCCTTCATCTGGTCCAGTGGGCTGCATGCAAGGACCTCTGGGCGTGGGTTCTTGACTCAGAGAGATTGGTTGTTACTGGAAGCCAGGGGTTTTCACAGAGTTCTGGCTGTGGAGAGAGTAAAGGGTGCAATTCCCGAGAGAGCATTTCGTGGGAGCCAAACCTAGGATGAAGGACAAGAGAGGGTGTGTGTTCTGCCCAGATCTGTCCTTGCAGAATCCCCGAGGGACAGGAAAGCAGGGCAGATCCAGAAATTCTACACACCAGCCCTGAGTCCCCCAGGCCACATCAGCTGGAAGAACACTCCAGAAAAGAACAGCCCCCCGCCTCAGCCTTGCAGGGAAGATGCTCTCCGGGCAGCTTCAGGAGTCAGGCCGTGGGAGGTGGCCATCATGTCCCCATGTATCTGCCATGCGGTGCTCACACGGGGGTCCCCATCACCCTGTCCACATCACACCTACGCCAACCTGCACCTCCACGGCTCACCCAGTACAGACCATGCTGCCCCCAGCAGGAGGCCCTCTGTGTGGGCTCCTGGGACTCTCTGGGCGAGATGGAGGTGAGAGAGTGGGCTGTTGGGAGGGGGTGGGTTGTGAGCACCAGGGAACCTGCTCACAAAGGAGAGAGCGTGGGTGTCAAGAAGTGAAGGCTGGATTCTGCTACAGGGTGTGTCCCTGGGCCTCAGCCTCAGCACACACTGAGCCCCACTACCTGCAACGAGGGATAAATACGGTACTTCATCCTGTGAGAGGCGCTGCTGGCAGCCTCTGTTCTGGAGAGGGCGCTCTCATTCTGTCCCCACCCCCCTGCTTTCAGCGTACTAATGCCCTTTACCGAAGCATCCTGCTGTGAAGGAGGGCTCCTGAGGGTGGGTCGAGGGCCCAGCCTTCAGTGGGGAATACCTTTTCACAGGAGGATGCTCCCCTCTGGGACTGCCGGCCTATAGACACTGGCATTCTCTGCGGGGCCACCAGCTGGCCATTCTTTTAAGGTGGCTGACTCCAGAGAGGCGAGAAGAGCATGGATTGGAACCGGATCTTCCCTGAACACCTTACTGATCATCTCGAACTAGCTGTGCGCGCTGACGTGGGTGGCAGTCATCAGGACCATGACACGCCTTACTTCTTGGAGTGTTCACAGCAGCTCTAGGAGGCGAAGACCACTGCAGACGAGGAGGGGCTGTCTTTCGTGAAGACCCACCCATGGAGGATATCATGCCCGGCCGGAAACCCTCACGGTCTTGTTTCCCGAGGAGGCTCGGTTTGGTCTCTCCAAGGCCATGGTTCTCGACGGGTGGTCCTGGGCTGGACAGCGTCAGTATCACTAGGTTTGTTCCAAAGGCAAGTTCTCCAGACCAGCACTAGAAACTCGGGTGGAGCCGGCAGTGCGTGCCCTAACACTGCGCCACCAGGGAAGTCCTCCCCTGCAATCTTCGGGACGCCACCATCATCACTTATATCCTCCAGACGATGCTGAGGCTCACTCAGGTCTGGAACTGCACTCAGAGGATACTTGAGTATCAGCCCAAGGAACAAACCTCTAGGCAGAGTCTAAATACCCTCAGTCTGCCCCTCAGCGCAGGTAGAGTCTATCCCTTGAATTCAGCTCCATCCTTACCTTTCTAACATGGACCCCAAGCACATTCTGGAGTTCTCTCATAGTCTTTTTTTTTTTTAACTTTTAAATAAATGAATTAACTAATTAATTTTTGGCTGCACTGGGTCTTCACCGCCCCACATAGCCTTTCTCCAGTTGCGGCAAGCGGGGGCTACTCTCGAGCTGCGGTGCACAGCCTTCTTGTTGTGGGGGTTTCTCTTGCGTGGAGCACATGTTCTAGAGCATGGGATTCAGTAGGTGCAGCTCCCAGGCTCCGTGGCATGTGGAATCTTCCCAATCCAGGGATCGAACCTGTGACCCCTGCATTGGCAGGCAGATTCTCAACCCCTGGACCACCAGGGAAGTCCGCCCCTGTAACATTTGGGAACGCCATGGCCCATTATTTCCTCACCCACTCCTGACACTGACTCTTAGTGTATTTTTGTCCTGTGTGTGTGTGTGTGTGTGTGTGTGTGTGTGTGTGTTTCCCCTTTTATACAGGAGTTGTTGAGCTCCCCTGTTTGGGTCCCTGCAAGATTCTGCCCCAGCGAACTCAACCCACCTGTCTCTGTGCTGTTGGGCCCTTGCCCACAGCGATGGTCACAGGCTGCCTTGATGGAAGCCAGAGAGAATTGGTTAAGCACAACCCTTAATTGTGGAAGCATCGCCCGAGAGCCTGGAACTCACTCCCGCTGCTTTGCCTCGTCTGCATCTCTAGCCTCCAGCTCCATGGGTTGTTTTTAATTACCAGAATAATGACGATTCAAAGTCCTTTGCACCAGCCATTCTCAAGGGATCACAGGACAGGGAGATAAAAATGGGTTGGCTCCTGGCCTCTGGATGCACTCTGGAAATCTGGGAATACTAACAGATGAGTGGGGCCCTGCCCAGGAACCAGAGGTCCCAGGTTCTAGTCCTGCTTTATTCGGTGACCTTGACCCTGGGTCTCTGAGTCCTGTAATGAAGATCTTCTGTTTTCAAAATTGGGAGGATTTCATTATTCATTCAACAGATTTTTTTTGACATTGCAGAAGTCAGGTGCTTGCTGTCACAGAAGGCAATGGCACCCCACTCCAGCACTCTTGCCTGGAAAATCCCATAAACAGAGGAGCCTGGTGGGCCGCAGTCCATGGGGTCGCTAAGAGTCAGACATGACTGAGCGACTTTACTTTCACTTTTCACTTTAATGCATTGGAGAAGGAAATGGCAACCCACTCCAGTGTTCTTGCCTGGAGAATCCAAGGGACGGGGGAGCCTGGTAGGCTGCTGTCTATGGGGTCGCACAGAGTCGGACACAACTAAAGCAACGCAGCAGCAGCAGCAGCAGCAGCAGCAGGTGCTTGCTGTATGGGGCATTTGGTACAAATAATAAACGAGAGGCTTAACTCTTTTCAGGGGTGCACTGCACTGTGTGTTGAGGGCTATAGCTGAATTCCAGAAAGTGGGTATGCAGAGAGGCAAGGGGGTGGGTCACAGAGCAGGTGCCCCTCAGCTGATTCTCAAGGAAGGAGTGGACTTTCCGCAGGTGGAAAAAGAGGGAACAGTCTTTTAGGGAACAGCATGTGTGAAGACTAGAGGTGGGAAGGAACTGCTGTGTCTGGGTTACAGTGTAACTGAGCAGAGGATGCTAGAGGGGTTGGTGGAAAGAAAATGAAGCCGTGGGTGGAGGGAGGCCTCTGTAGCGCTGGTCACCTCCCATGAGCGGGCCTCAGGGACACACCAGCAGGAACTGAATCGACCATTTCACTGTGGCAGAGGAACCGCCAGAATGAAGCTTTCTTACTTTTCCAGTAATCACTGCTCAGAGTGAAATATAACCCACTTACCATGAATGATTCAGAAGGGACAGGTACTGAGAAAGAGGAGAAAAGGCCCACCATCCTTAAAAATAAATCATGCCATCTCCCTGTGAAGTCCCGAGTATTTCCACCCCACAATTCAAAACATGAAAGTGTTAAGAAGCTGGTAAGTCAGAGAGTCCCACTACAGACCCTTTCCATTTCAACCTGTGCCTGTGTGTGGCTTTGAGGAGATGAGTGGCCCCAACGGAACCTCTTTGGGTTTGAACCACTTTGGCCCAAACCCAAACTGGCCCCTAGTTCAATGATACAGTGGGCTGGGTGCCTTGCACCCAACCTGAGCTGAGGATCTGATCTGGGTCACAATTCGTCAGGGCTCACAGGGAGAGGATACCCAAGACCACACAGCGCCATTAACCCTGCACTCACCTCACCAGTGACCTGCTGCCCTTTGCTGTCCTGCCCATCACTGATACAGCCCAAGACACCTGTCACAGGGTTTGCAAGTGGTACTTAAGAGTGAAAAGAAAGAAAATTTTAATAAAGGGGAAGGGCAAGCGAGGGCAGGGACTGAGCAAAACTGCTCCCTGTACTGTGATTCCCGCAGTCACCTCTGACTTTGGAATGGCTCCCTGGGTCTCAGGATCCGTCAGTCATTTTCCAAGGCTCCATGCATGTCAAGGCAGAACAGGGGTGGTGGGGTTGGGGAGACAGGCGGGGGGAGGGGGTCCACCCTGGCAGAAGCAGTAACTCCTCGGCCATGTTAATGAGCAGCTTTGTTCTGCATCACCTGGCTGTATAATAACAGCTGGAATTAATACAGCCACAAATTAACGGCACAGAAGAGCAATCGGGAGACAGAGATACATTCTTAATGGACTCAGCTGAGAGTGGAAAGAAGATGGAGATGGGCGTCTCTGCTGGGCCTGGGGCCCAGAAGTGGCTGGGGGGCCATAAACACCCCTACAGGCACCTCACCTGTGCCAAGGACGGTGCCTTTCCACTGCTTAGAGTCCACAGGGCCTGCCCCCCCTGCTCCCTGTCCTCACCCCTCCCACTCCGAGGCACAGGTCCAGGAGGGGGTGAGGTGCCCAGCTGCTGGGGACCTGGGCTGTCCGTGTCCCAGTCTTGCATGTGTTACTCCCCAGCAGAGGTGAAAGCATTCCTTCCCCACCCCACCCCCATCCTGCGGTTATGGAGAGCTGTCAGGAGCAATTTTCTATTAGGGCCAAGTGAACTGCTCACTCAGCCATTAAATCTAATAATAACAATGATAAAAGTAATAACCTCAAGTTTATAGTATCTCTCTCATCATCATAATGCGAGGCCATTGCTTGCAGGCTCTCTTTTCATGCCTCCCTTCAGGGGACCCAGAGCACCAGCCCCCCCACCACTATGCTGCCCAAGCACCCCTGTTAGAAGAGCTGACAGCAAAAACCAGGAGTCGCCCACTTGCCTCAAACTATGCCTGGCCAAGGTCAGGGCAAGGGGAGGCGCCACAAGAGCCCAGAGGGAAGTCAAGGGTCCTTGGATATATGGACAGAGCTCTGGATGGTCTGCTCTTGGCTGGACTTCACAAGGCATTGACCTTCAAAGGGCAGTCGCTTCATCTTCCACGTAAACAGATGTAGATGGTTGCTAATTTCCCTTCAAGCACTCACACCTGGTTAATCATTACTAATCAAGTGAACATTCCCAAAGCCTCTGAAATCCCTGACTCATCCGTCTGCATCCGTGTACCTGTGAAAGGAGGGGAAGGGAACTGTCGGGTCCACCTGGCTGTAGATCTCAGTTCTTTGCACATAATGACTGAGATCCTCAGGCCAGAGAGTGGACGTTCTTACTTAAATTGAAACTTCGGCTGATGCATTGCCCTGGACACAGCCTTTTCCTGGTTCTTTCCTGGGCCTGGCAACCGTGAAATCAGGAAGAAGAAACTTCACATGAAGGAGGAGGGCTCAGGGCCACCATTCCTTCTTGCTTAACCCACAAAGTCCAGTCCTAATTCTGGTCCTAACATAATGAGTGATTCCTTAATCCAGACTTCCTCATTGTTTGTGATAAGGCCGTAGAATCTGAGGTGGTATTTCTAAATTCCTCACCAGGAGACTCCTTTAACCAAGGATTATTACATGAAGGGCAGTTAGATTTCTATTACCTAGTAAGAGAAATGGTGTCAACTGGTATTTACACTGGACAGTCGGGGAGAACTTTCAGAAGTGAGGAGTGTTCCTGAAAGCAGGACCTGCTTTACCGACAGAAGTCTGGCACTTCCTTTAGGAGATCTTTGCATCCTGGGTGCCTCCCATCGGTTCAAGGAACTTTGGACGGAACTCAGCACAGAAGAAGTAGGGCGAGGCTGCCATCACCCTTTCTCCAGCTTTTCTTTACAATCAGAAATACATTTCAACCCAGGACACACACGCTTACAGACAACAGAAGGAAGAGTTCCATTTATATGTGACATGCATTCTGATATTTTTCCGTTTTTAACAGGAAAATGCTGGTGACGACCAACTAAATGGCTTTTATGACACATTAATGGGTACCACTCCACAATCTAAAAGTCATCGGATTCAACGATCTCAAAAGGATGTAACTGGTTCCCATTTCTGGGTTCGAAACGGGGATGGGTAGGCGTCTTCTTCATTTGCTTGCTCCTCCACAACAGCCTTCCCTGGGATGACTGGGGGTGGGGGGTGGGCAGAGGGTTGTAGGGAGGGGTCTCCAACACCGGCTTGTTACCGGGATTCCTGGCCTGATGCTCATTAGACAACATGTGTACGAGTGCTAATAGGTTCCCCCAGCTCCTCCCCATCCTTGCACCTGCTCCCAGCCCAGAGCTGGTACTCCCCTGGATGCTAAGCAAGGAGGAAGAAGAGCGAAACTGGGGCCGGGGGAAGGTAACACCTAGTTTACCGTGGGGTAACCTAGGCTAATTCTCAAGGAAGGAGTGGACTTTCCGCAGGTGGAAAAAGAGGGAACAGTCTTTTAGGGAACAGCATGTGTGAAGACTAGAGGTGGGAAGGAACTGCTGTGTCTGGGTTACAGTGTAACTGAGCAGAGGATGCTAGAGGGGTTGGTGGAAAGAAAATGAAGCCGTGGGTGGAGGGAGGCCTCTGTAGCGCTGGTCACCTCCCATGAGCGGGCCTCAGGGACACACCAGTAGGAACTGAATCGACCATTTCACTGTGGCAGAGGAACCGCCAGAATGAAGCTTTCTTACTTTTCCAGTAATCACTGCTCAGAGTGAAATATAACCCACTACCATGAATGATTCAGAAGGGACAGGTACTGAGAAAGAGGAGAAAAGGCCCACCATCCTTAAAAATAAATCATGCCATCTCCCTGTGAAGTCCCGAGTATTTCCACCCCACAATTCAAAACATGAAAGTGTTAAGAAGCTGGTAAGTCAGAGAGTCCCACTACAGACCCTTTCCATTTCAACCTGTGCCTGTGTGTGGCTTTGAGGAGATGAGTGGCCCCAACGGAACCTCTTTGGGTTTGAACCACTTTGGCCCAAACCCAAACTGGCCCCTAGTTCAATGATACAGTGGGCTGGGTGCCTTGCACCCAACCTGAGCTGAGGATCTGATCTGGGTCACAATTCGTCAGGGCTCACAGGGAGAGGATACCCAAGACCACACAGCGCCATTAACCCTGCACTCACCTCACCAGTGACCTGCTGCCCTTTGCTGTCCTGCCCATCACTGATACAGCCCAAGACACCTGTCACAGGGTTTGCAAGTGGTACTTAAGAGTGAAAAGAAAGAAAATTTTAATAAAGGGGAAGGGCAAGCGAGGGCAGGGACTGAGCAAAACTGCTCCCTGTACTGTGATTCCCGCAGTCACCTCTGACTTTGGAATGGCTCCCTGGGTCTCAGGATCCGTCAGTCATTTTCCAAGGCTCCATGCATGTCAAGGCAGAACAGGGGTGGTGGGGTTGGGGAGACAGGCGGGGGGAGGGGGTCCACCCTGGCAGAAGCAGTAACTCCTCGGCCATGTTAATGAGCAGCTTTGTTCTGCATCACCTGGCTGTATAATAACAGCTGGAATTAATACAGCCACAAATTAACGGCACAGAAGAGCAATCGGGAGACAGAGATACATTCTTAATGGACTCAGCTGAGAGTGGAAAGAAGATGGAGATGGGCGTCTCTGCTGGGCCTGGGGCCCAGAAGTGGCTGGGGGGCCATAAACACCCCTACAGGCACCTCACCTGTGCCAAGGACGGTGCCTTTCCACTGCTTAGAGTCCACAGGGCCTGCCCCCCCTGCTCCCTGTCCTACCCCTCCCACTCCGAGGCACAGGTCCAGGAGGGGGTGAGGTGCCCAGCTGCTGGGGACCTGGGCTGTCCGTGTCCCAGTCTTGCATGTGTTACTCCCCAGCAGAGGTGAAAGCATTCCTTCCCCACCCCACCCCCATCCTGCGGTTATGGAGAGCTGTCAGGAGCAATTTTCTATTAGGGCCAAGTGAACTGCTCACTCAGCCATTAAATCTAATAATAACAATGATAAAAGTAATAACCTCAAGTTTATAGTATCTCTCTCATCATCATAATGCGAGGCCATTGCTTGCAGGCTCTCTTTTCATGCCTCCCTTCAGGGGACCCAGAGCACCAGCCTCCCCACCACTATGCTGCCCAAGCACCCCTGTTAGAAGAGCTGACAGCAAAAACCAGGAGTCGCCCACTTGCCTCAAACTATGCCTGGCCAAGGTCAGGGCAAGGGGAGGCGCCACAAGAGCCCAGAGGGAAGTCAAGGGTCCTTGGATATATGGACAGAGCTCTGGATGGTCTGCTCTTGGCTGGACTTCACAAGGCATTGACCTTCAAAGGGCAGTCGCTTCATCTTCCACGTAAACAGATGTAGATGGTTGCTAATTTCCCTTCAAGCACTCACACCTGGTTAATCATTACTAATCAAGTGAACATTCCCAAAGCCTCTGAAATCCCTGACTCATCCGTCTGCATCCGTGTACCTGTGAAAGGAGGGGAAGGGAACTGTCGGGTCCACCTGGCTGTAGATCTCAGTTCTTTGCACATAATGACTGAGATCCTCAGGCCAGAGAGTGGACGTTCTTACTTAAATTGAAACTTCGGCTGATGCATTGCCCTGGACACAGCCTTTTCCTGGTTCTTTCCTGGGCCTGGCAACCGTGAAATCAGGAAGAAGAAACTTCACATGAAGGAGGAGGGCTCAGGGCCACCATTCCTTCTTGCTTAACCCACAAAGTCCAGTCCTAATTCTGGTCCTAACATAATGAGTGATTCCTTAATCCAGACTTCCTCATTGTTTGTGATAAGGCCGAGAATCTGAGGTGGTATTTCTAAATTCCTCACCAGGAGACTCCTTTAACCAAGGATTATTACATGAAGGGCAGTTAGATTTCTATTACCTAGTAAGAGAAATGGTGTCAACTGGTATTTACACTGGACAGTCGGGGAGAACTTTCAGAAGTGAGGAGTGTTCCTGAAAGCAGGACCTGCTTTACCGACAGAAGTCTGGCACTTCCTTTAGGAGATCTTTGAATCCTGGGTGCCTCCCATCGGTTCAAGGAACTTTGGACGGAACTCAGCACAGAAGAAGTAGGGCGAGGCTGCCATCACCCTTTCTCCAGCTTTTCTTTACAATCAGAAATACATTTCAACCCAGGACACACACGCTTACAGACAACAGAAGGAAGAGTTCCATTTATATGTGACATGCATTCTGATATTTTTCCGTTTTTAACAGGAAAATGCTGGTGACGACCAACTAAATGGCTTTTATGACACATTAATGGGTACCACTCCACAATCTAAAAGTCATCGGATTCAACGATCTCAAAAGGATGTAACTGGTTCCCATTTCTGGGTTCGAAACGGGGATGGGTAGGCGTCTTCTTCATTTGCTTGCTCCTCCACAACAGCCTTCCCTGGGATGACTGGGGGTGGGGGGTGGGCAGAGGGTTGTAGGGAGGGGTCTCCAACACCGGCTTGTTACCGGGATTCCTGGCCTGATGCTCATTAGACAACATGTGTACGAGTGCTAATAGGTTCCCCCAGCTCCTCCCCATCCTTGCACCTGCTCCCAGCCCAGAGCTGGTACTCCCCTGGATGCTAAGCAAGGAGGAAGAAGAGCGAAACTGGGGCCGGGGGAAGGTAACACCTAGTTTACCGTGGGGTAACCTAGGCTAGGATGGTTGGCAGGGGAGGCTTCAGGCATGCCCCCGTTCTCCCAGCCCCCGGCCGGCTCCTGCTGCTAACAGCCCCATTGAGAGAGCAGGTGTGGCTGGAGTGCCACTGGGCTGTCTAATTGTGCCTGGGACTCAGCTGCGGAGTGCCACAGCCCCCTGAGGGTGCTTGAGGAGGTGTCTGGGCTTGACGGATGCTTCCCACCACCCGGGTGGGACTGCTGAGGGGGGTGCGGCCAGGCGTGGGGGGCCCTGAGAGAGAGCAGTCAGGAGAAAGCACCTCTCTCCTTTGGTGGGGAGAATCAGCTAGCCATCCACTTCTCGGGGGTGCCGTGGGGACTTGCTGGGGAGACACCCTCCCAAGCCTGGGCATGGTCTCTGTGCCTTGTCCCATGAGCGGAGACAGCAGTGCTCGGCGGGAAAGCAGTTGCTGGCACAGCCCAAAACTGATTGCAGTCTCCAGCCCCTCCGACCGTTCCTACACAGAAAGAACCTAACTTCCTCTCTAAGGTCCTAGAAGACCTAATTCTTTCCTGTTTATAAGGTGCTGTGAGCATAGCTGTGCAAACATATTTAACTAAAGCTGTTACACTAATTAAGGGCATGTAATAATTGTGATGATTTTATAACATCTGTAACTTTTTTTTTACATTATGTAGCATCTATTTAAAGGAATCCTTGCAGCTCAGTCTAAAAAATTTAAGTGAGTGGGCTTCCCTGGTGGCTCAGTCAGTAGAGAATCTGCCTGCAATGCAGGAGACCCAGGTTCGATCCCTGGTTTGGGAGGTTCCCCTGGAGAGGGAAATGGCAACCCACTCCAGTATTCCTGCCTGGGAAAGCCTACAGACAGAGGAGCCTGGTAGGCTATAGTCTGTGGGGTCACACATTGGACATGACTCAGTGACTAAACCACCAGGGAGTGGAAGGTATCTATCCTCCGTCCATTCCCTTCTCTGGTCCTTCCTACCTCCCTCTCTTCCTTCTGTCCTCAAAGAACAATCTCACTGGTTATATTTTTTAAAGCGGTAGATCTTTTGCTAGGAATCATGCATGCTATGGGGCTTTCCAAGAGTTTTGCCTACTTTAGAGAGTGACACCTCAGATTCTGTGGCCTGACTGCAGACAATAAGGAAGTCTAGATTGAGAGGTCCCTCACTACATTAGACGGGGAAGGCCATGCCACCCCACTCCAGTACTCTTGCCTGGCAAGTCCCATGGATGGAGGAGCCTGGTGGGCTGCTGTCCATGGGGTCACTAAGAGTCCGACACGACTGAGCGACTTCACTTTCACTTTTCACTTTCATGCATTGGAGAAGGAAATGGCAACCCACTCCAGAGTTCTTCCCTGGAGAATCCCAGGGTCGGGGGAGCCTGGTGGGCTGCAGTCTATGGCATCGCACAGAGTTGGACACGACTGAAGCGATTTAGCAGCAGCAGTAGCAGCAGCAGCATTACATTAGAGGCAGAATCAGGATTGGACTTGTGGGTTAAGCAGGAGGGAATGGTGGCCCTCCTGGGTTGGAGAGAAGGTTTCTTCCTGATATTCCTTTAACCACCCCCACCCCCTGCACCCCCCACCAACAGAAGGCACTTCCCAGAGCCTGGGACACTAGAACTCAGTGGGACTGGAACAGGAGACTCTCTCTGGAGTCAAACTTTCTGACTGAAAAAATAAACTCCATTACAAAGCATGTTAATAAAATACGCAGTACTTTATGCTGTTCCTGCTGTTCTGTTTACTGGGTCTTTCTATTGACCAGAATGTCTGTACATTTACATTGACGGGTTCATGTTTGGGATGATTACTCTAGCACAGGATGAATCCTGATGGCTTCCAGATCATTTTTTAAAAATATATATTCAGCATTGTTTTATTCTATGGAAAGCATAAAGGACAAGGAAAACTGTTGCTTCTTTTTAATCTTTTGAAAATGCATCCCCCCCTTGCCCAGATGTGTGTTCTAGTGACTCACAGTCTTTCAAAACCCTCACCTTATTCCCCAGGCAGAGACTTCATAAATAAGCAGTTTTGTCTCTCGCCCCCTCCACAGTGACCATGAGCTTTATCAGAAATTAAGTCTGGGGACGATGAACAATAGGAATATTCTGAGTCTGGCAGGAGAACACTAAATAAACAGTGTTCCCTTTTTATAATAAGGGGGTTGGTTTACTGATGGCTAAAATCACCAAAGTCTAATTATTCTCTGATCCTGTGACTCAGAAGCCAGCAGTCTGCTCCAGGGGGTGTTCATTTCCAAGTCTCCGCCCTCCTCGCCCCACTGCCCCAAAGCACTTGAGTTAAATTTCCCTTAAATGAGTCAGCCTTGTTGTGTGGTTTTCAAATACTTTCATTCTGGGGCTTCCTGGGCCAAAATAGAACCTTTTTTTTTTTTACATGGATGGAGGAGCCTGGTGGGCTGCTGTCCATGGGGTCACTAAGAGTCCGACACGACTGAGCGACTTCACTTTCACTTTTCACTTTCATGCATTGGAGAAGGAAATGGCAACCCACTCCAGAGTTCTTCCCTGGAGAATCCCAGGGTCGGGGGAGCCTGGTGGGCTGCAGTCTATGGCATCGCACAGAGTTGGACACGACTGAAGCGATTTAGCAGCAGCAGTAGCAGCAGCAGCATTACATTAGAGGCAGAATCAGGATTGGACTTGTGGGTTAAGCAGGAGGGAATGGTGGCCCTCCTGGGTTGGAGAGAAGGTTTCTTCCTGATATTCCTTTAACCACCCCCACCCCCTGCACCCCCCACCAACAGAAGGCACTTCCCAGAGCCTGGGACACTAGAACTCAGTGGGACTGGAACAGGAGACTCTCTCTGGAGTCAAACTTTCTGACTGAAAAAATAAACTCCATTACAAAGCATGTTAATAAAATACGCAGTACTTTATGCTGTTCCTGCTGTTCTGTTTACTGGGTCTTTCTATTGACCAGAATGTCTGTACATTTACATTGACGGGTTCATGTTTGGGATGATTACTCTAGCACAGGATGAATCCTGAGGGCTTCCAGATCATTTTTTAAAAATATATATTCAGCATTGTTTTATTCTATGGAAAGCATAAAGGACAAGGAAAACTGTTGCTTCTTTTTAATCTTTTGAAAATGCATCCCCCCCTTGCCCAGATGTGTGTTCTAGTGACTCACAGTCTTTCAAAACCCTCACCTTATTCCCCAGGCAGAGACTTCATAAATAAGCAGTTTTGTCTCTCGCCCCCTCCACAGTGACCATGAGCTTTATCAGAAATTAAGTCTGGGGACGATGAACAATAGGAATATTCTGAGTCTGGCAGGAGAACACTAAATAAACAGTGTTCCCTTTTTATAATAAGGGGGTTGGTTTACTGATGGCTAAAATCACCAAAGTCTAATTATTCTCTGATCCTGTGACTCAGAAGCCAGCAGTCTGCTCCAGGGGGTGTTCATTTCCAAGTCTCCGCCCTCCTCGCCCCACTGCCCCAAAGCACTTGAGTTAAATTTCCCTTAAATGAGTCAGCCTTGTTGTGTGGTTTTCAAATACTTTCATTCTGGGGCTTCCTGGGCCAAAATAGAACCTTTTTTTTTTTTAGCGTTAAAGCATAAGGCCACCCTATGTTAAGTTTTAAATTGATGAGTTCTGACATAATCCGTGAAATGACGAGCCTCAACTTAGGAAACAAAGATCTCGTTGTTTGTTCTTCTCTCACCCAAACCATCAGATAAAATGAGTTTATGGCATCTCAATGCTCCCAGAGCTCTTCGCAGACAGGACAGGGCACTTTCAGAAAACAAGCTCCCAAAGAGGAGCAATGGAATCAGTGCTGCTGCTGCTGCTGCCAAGTCGCGTCAGTCGTGTCCGACTCTGTGCGACCCCATAGACGGCGGCCCCCCAGGCTGCCCCATCTCTGGGACTCCCCAGGCAAGAACACTGGAGTGGGTTGCCTTTTCCTTCTCACGAGAGCACCTGAACTGGTCAGTTTTTGTGTGGTCTCCTTCTCTTAAGACCTTTCTTGTTCATTCTCGGAGGCCATCAGGAGCTTGCTGCTGGCATGTCCCACCCAGAACAGCCTACTTGTCAAGACCAATGGAAGATGCTGGGCTCCTGTCTGCTGAAGACAGAGGAGTCACTAGAAGAGAGATAAACAGCCTCCCAGCCCCCGGGAAGAAGTTGCCAGACCTTGGAGGAGTG
The DNA here is from genome assembly GCA_006408675.1 of Madoqua kirkii. NCBI lineage: Eukaryota > Metazoa > Chordata > Mammalia > Artiodactyla > Bovidae > Madoqua > Madoqua kirkii. Next base: position 43,551 of record SJYC01107788.1, on the reverse strand, counting down.
ATCCCGGGGCTGACATATTCTTTGTCATCTGCTTGCCCTACCATTGGTGGCGGGATCCAAGGACCCAGCTGAGAAGAATGAGAAGGAAAGCCATATTTTTTGTGAAAACCGCTTCTGCTCTCCAAGTTTTCTAGTCCCCACCAACTCTGTTTCAGATTTCAGATTTAATTAGCTTCATTAGTAGTATAAATAAGAATGCTAATGGCTTTGCTTCCTTCAGAGTGACTGAAGCCGCGCCTCCGAGTGAGCTAATGGCTTTGTCACTTTCCCACTCTAGGTCCTCAGCATTTGATCCAGGCAGCACCCATATTTGTTGTGGATTTTCCAGAATAATCCTCCCAAAGTTCTCAGATTGTTCAGAAATCATGCATGCCATCACCTGTGTACCCCTAATCCCTTCCCATTTGGTACTCGGTCTGATTTCAAACCCCAAGGGTTCTGACTTTCTCTCGCCTCCAGAGAGATTTTCCTAGCAAGGAGGGAGAAGAGGAAGGAACATTTACTGAGCACCTACTATATTCCATGAGCTTGTCTCCCAGGAACCTCAGAGGGTGGCCATTACTATCCTACTTTACAGATGAAGAAACTGAGGTCCAAGATGCAGAAGCTAATTAGCTGGCAAAGCTGAGAGCTGAACATGGCACATTCAGGCTACAAAGCTCTCTTCACCAAAACGTATTGCTTTTCACCCCAACCAGTTGACAACCTGATTGTTTTCTCACTGTTCTCTCACCACTCCTTTTGATTCCCTAACCGAAATATACACTCAGTGAGGGCAGCCGCCAAGCCTCTGCTGACCAATTAACTAATTCCTATAAGTGACAGATGTTAAAAGCCAACTAGAGCAGCCACTTTGCTTTTGCGAGGACTTGTTTCGACCACCGCTAGCTTCCTGCTCCGACTCCCATCACACCCGGGAAATTTGGGACATGGCGCCAACAAAAGCTGCCTCTCTCAATCCACTCTGCTGTTGTAATAACAAACCATAAAATTAACTAAATTTCACCACGGTGTAATGTGCCCAGCATAAAAGCGGTGGCAATGTGTCTGCAGGGCAAGGAAACTTTCCATTGAAATCAGTTTCTCTTTATTGCATTGCCAACAGTTAACAATTTCTTTCCCCTGAAGGCAGGGAGAATAGCGCGAGCAGAGAGAATGGACACTTGCGAACGTGCTGCAGCCGTCTGCCTGTGTGTGCAGCCGCGGGCCCTGTGGAAAGGGAAACTGGCGGGGGTCAGATGCACATGTTCACACACACACCCCCATGCACTTGCTGTGTTCACAGGTGTCCCCTGGCTGTGGAAGCACACGTGACTGTAAAATGAACACTCAGAGGCACGTACAGACATATGCAGCTGAAACAGTTTACATACACCTGTGATATACACATCACAGCTGCTCCACACAGGTGTACACATGTTCACCTTAGGCAGAGGGTTGTGTTTTATCTCGCCTCAAAAATGTCACCAGTCACCACCCTGGAGAATTCTGCAATCAGTTGCACCCCAGAAGTAGCAAGTTCAGTCCCTTTCAGAGTAATGTTTAAAAGCCAGAACGCTCTCTTCCTGACCTATTGCTAAGGAAAGACAGCCAAGGCAGCTTCCACCGTTTTTGCAGGCTTGGCTTGATCCAGAATGACATAACCAGGGCTGCTCAGCAAAGAGCAGAAAACAGTGAGCCTCGGGGACAGGAGTCCTGCTTAGAACATATTTCCAGGCTCGGTAAACGTGCCTCGCTCACTAACGGGGCTTCTCTTACACTTTGGGAGAAAACAGAAAGCCCTGCCAAAAGCTGACTAAGTCTGCAGCTGGTAAGATCTACCTTCGATGAGTTCACTGCACCAGGAAGGTCTCCTGAAGATCTGCCCTAAGTCCTTCCTGGTGCAAGGTAGGTCCGTTTCCTCTCACAGGGAGGGCAAACACCTGCTCAGCACACTCTTTATGGACACACTGTGGAAACCTGTTATTTCTCCACCTCTCAAAAGGCGAGGTGCTCTCTGAAATTTACGAACATGTCCAGCCTCCACTCATCTCACATTGCAGCTGCACACTGGCGAGGGCAAGTTCTTAAAATTTCCAACCTCTGCAAGGATTGAAGGTTACTGTGTGCCTTGGAGAATAAGCACCGGACTAGGAGACAGGAGAGCTGGCTTGCGCCCTGCCACCAGCCCAGGGACCCCGACGGATTCCAATTCCTCCTAGCCTCTAAATGAGGCAGAGACTCTTGAGCAGGTCAGAGAGGCCCTTTCAAATTCTAGGATCTCCAGATGTTTTGAAATACACTGATAAAAGGCAGATGTCAATCTCCTTTTTATAGAGAACGGCATTGAAAAGAGATAGAGAATACCTCCTGATAGTGTCAAAGCCAACCAGCTATTAAGTCTGGATGGAATGTAACTGGTGAGAACGGCTTGCTCCACACTTTCAGAACAAACCGTCTTAAAAATGCTGCCAGTGCGGCAATTATTCAATATTTACACAGTGATTAACATTCTCACCCTCCAAGTCACATGAGGATGTTCTATAGACAGCCAGATATCTTCTTGGTCTAGCCGAGGAATGTCTTACAATGCTCAACATTCAACAGATAATTCCTTAGTGACCACACTGTAAATACTGGCATGTGGGGGACGGTCTGGCTCTGGGAACGCAACACTGAACCAGATCTGCTCTCAGATAATAACTGTGGAAACTGATGACCCCAGCCACCCACTTCTCTCATCTGGTACTCAGCTCCCATCCTCCGGACAAGAAAATAGTCCTTTTCTTCCCCCAAGAAGACACACTTCTGGGACGCAAAACAGCATCCTAGAGTGGCACCTGAATGTTGGGCTGCCCATGCAGGGGAGAAGGCTGGCTCACATCACTCCCTCCAGAGGACCCTGACCACCCATCACTGGTTTCCATGCCAGGCCCCTCAGGGGATGCGATGACTGGAGAGGAGTGGAAGCCCAGGGATCCTTCCATGATGAGACACAGCTTCTCCCATTTAGAATGTCAAGGAGCCCAGGATCCATAGGGGTCCTTATAAATAGAGAGTGAGCAACATCCTTGCTGTGTTACAGACCAGACAAACTGAGACAGAAAAGTGAGAGAAAGTGAGAGAAAGTGACAGTGAGAGAAAAGTGATTGACATGGGGACTTGCAGAATGTTACATCTGGGCCAGAGGTCAGGGATCTCCTACCCATAACATACTTTTATGAAGTGAAAATTCTGATGTCAGAACTATGATCTGGTCCAGGGTTCCCCAACCTCTGGGATCTAAAGCCTGATGATCCGAGGTGGAGCTGATGTAATAATATAGAAGTAAAGTGCACAATGAATGCAATGTGCTTGAATCATCCTGAAACCATCACCACTCCCCGCCCCATCCATGGAAAAACTGTCTTCCATGAAACCAGTCCCCAGTGCCAAAAAGGCTGGAGATCACTGACGTAGTCTCTATTGCCCAGTTCCCGATCTGAAGTTTCCTACCGCACAAGGTCCAAAAAATAAATAAATAAATAAATAAATAAATAAAAGAACGTTTATCTCTTGAGATAATTTCTCAGCTCACATTTAATGTCAGTTCTCAATCGTGTTCTCCACAGCTCACCTTTCTGTGTTTTGTCCCATCAAAAGTAATGATGACCCTGTAAGTGAGACAATATAAGAGACACAGAGGTATAGAACGGACTTTTGGCTTCTGAGGGAGAGGGAGAGGGTGGGATGATCTGGGAGAATGGCAACGAAACATGTATACAATCATATGGGAGATGAATCGCCAGTCTATGTTCAATACAGGATACAGGATGCTTGGGGCTGGTGTACGGGATGATCTGGGGAGATGGGAGGGAAGGGAGGTGGGAAGGGGCTTCAGCATGCGGAGATCGTGTACACCTGTGGCTGATTCATGTCAGTGTATGGCAAAACCAATATAGTACTGTAAAATAGAATAAAGTATTAAATATATATAAAAAAAGAAGCCAGACACGAAAGGTTAAAAAAAAATGTTAATTGTAGTTACACTTGGGCAGTAGGTTTTCAATGGTTTTATTATTTTCCTTTCTGTTCATTTGTATTTCTAATTTTACCTGCAAAGAATATATGTTCCCTGGAAAATTAAAATAGAAATAATCCAAAAAAAAAGTTTTGTTTTGATAAGCCAATGAAGTAGAGATTCCTTTCATTCTTCCTTTCACAAACAGGTACTGTGTACAAACTATATGCAAAGCATTGATACAAAAGGGGAAATTGTTCCATCTTAGGAAAACCAGCAATTATGACTATATTTCCTCACATATAAATAAGTAAACCTTAAGAATGTCGCTTTCCTCTCCTTCTCCCTCTCCCGACTCCACCCCTGCTCCTTCTTTGTATACGATAATTGGAACTGATTAGACCTAAGTTTTCCATCTTTTTTTAGGTTAGGACGGAATACTCCAGGGCCCCTACACTTGGTTTAGATGCTGAAATACATCCCATGCCTGCATCCAGGAAGTTCCCGATCTGAAGTTTCCTACCGCACAAGGTCCAAAAAATAAATAAATAAATAAATAAATAAAAGAACGTTTATCTCTTGAGATAATTTCTCAGCTCACATTTAATGTCAGTTCTCAATCGTGTTCTCCACAGCTCACCTTTCTGTGTTTTGTCCCATAAAAAGTAATGATGACCCTGTAAGTGAGACAATATAAGAGACACAGAGGTATAGGACGGACTTTTGGCTTCTGAGGGAGAGGGAGAGGGTGGGATGATCTGGGAGAATGGCAACGAAACATGTATACAATCATATGGGAGATGAATCGCCAGTCTATGTTCAATACAGGATACAGGATGCTTGGGGCTGGTGTACGGGATGATCTGGGGAGATGGGAGGGAAGGGAGGTGGGAAGGGGCTTCAGCATGCGGAGATCGTGTACACCTGTGGCTGATTCATGTCAGTGTATGGCAAAACCAATATAGTACTGTAAAATAGAATAAAGTATTCAATATATATAAAAAAAGAAGCCAGACACGAAAGGTTAGAAAAAAAAATGTTAATTGTAGTTACACTTTGGCAGTAGGTTTTCAATGGTTTTATTATTTTCCTTTCTGTTCATTTGTATTTCTAATTTTACCTGCAAAGAATATATGTTCCCTGGAAAATTAAAATAGAAATAATCCAAAAAAAAAGTTTTGTTTTGATAAGCCAATGAAGTAGAGATTCCTTTCATTCTTCCTTTCACAAACAGGTACTGTGTACAAACTATATGCAAAGCATTGATACAAAAGGGGAAATTGTTCCATCTTAGGAAAACCAGCAATTATGACTATATTTCCTCACATATAAATAAGTAAACCTTAAGAATGTCGCTTTCCTCTCCTTCTCCCTCTCCCGACTCCACCCCTGCTCCTTCTTTGTATACGATAATTGGAACTGATTAGACCTAAGTTTTCCATCTTTTTTTAGGTTAGGACGGAATACTCCAGGGCCCCTACACTTGGTTTAGATGCTGAAATACATCCCATGCCTGCATCCAGGACTTATTGTGGCAAGACTACAGAAGATTGGATTTTTCACTGGAAGCTTCTTTGAAAGCATTGGAAAGGGCCACCAGTGTTTCTTGTTTGAAAAGACCTAGCATAGAAGCTGAAACTCATAGTGAGGACATCTCACCAAAGACCCTATAAGAACATACATATCCTATGTGATAAATAATACAGACCAGGACTGGAACTGCTGCCAATAGGATGGAATTTGGGACCCTACAGATCCCAAGGGAATCTTTTTATCTCTTTAGGTCTTGTCCATAAACTTTGCTCTTAGCCAGTCCCACAGTGAGACTGTAATACACAGGGAGTAGTAGTGAGTTTGTAATACAGCTGAGATTGAGAGTTCGGTGGATTCTATTCAGTCCGCTAAAGCTCTACCTTTAGTGGCCTAGTGGAACCTAAGGGGTTAAATATCCAAGGAAAATCACACCACACACTTCTCTCACCTATTTTCACTATATTAATAAATAAAAATTGGATACAATGAGCCTCGTGGACTGGTCTGAGAGAAACACGCAGAAGAAGTGATGCTGTGAAGCCTTATGGAAAGAGCAGAGGGCACTGTTGCTAGGCAACCAGCCTGGGCCACCAGAGAAGGGTGGGGCTTGTGTTGCCGGGATGAGCCTCAGATAGTTCTGAGCATCAGCTGGTGGGACCTCCAGGTTCTTCTTGACTATCTGTCTCCCTGTCCCTGTCCTCATAACAGGAGGCCCATCGGTTGCTTGTACTCCAAGGACAGCTCTGCTCAAGGAAGAGAGGCAGAAAATAGAAGCATAAAGATGCTTGGGAGGAGACAGAAGGTGCTCTGAAGAATCAAGAGACTGAAAGCAAAAAGTCTCCCTTCCATAGCATCGTCCCTTCAATTCAGTTTTTATGCCCAGGTTCTTAACTCTGCAGAATCCACAGCAGTTGCACACAGATAGGGAGACCCACTCTTGGAGGAAGTGGTAGAACATATCAAGGGGCACAGGGATAAGTCCGTGTGAAGGACAAGACAGCAGGTGCTGAATGTTGCGTGTAAGTTGCCTTTGGAACATATTGCATCTTTTCTCAGCAGTTTCGCTGCTTTGCCTGCACTTCTTGTTTTCCATGTGCAGCTCTTTGAAGAAAGACAGTTCATCCTGGGTGGGGACTCAACCCTATCCAGGGACCTCGGCTGAGACAATGACTCTTAAGTGTTGGGAGGACTCATGTCCTTTATCAGCACTGATTACTTCTGAGCACAATTGGGCATGTGTTTACCAGCAGTGAACAAGTCACTGGAATGGAAAGGAAACAATAACAACATGAAGCTTTCTCCAGTCAGGCCTTGGGTCCTGCAGCCTTTAACACGCCATATTTCATTTAATCGGAGGCACCGATTATACAGTACACTGTAATTTTGTGTACTGCTAAGAAAGGAAAAAATGCTGGCAATTAACTATTACAACACATTGATTGTGAGATGTATTCAGTTTGGAGATGCTTAAAAGGTGAAGGAAAATGTGTGTTAAAATACAGTAAAGCCTAAAGCCCTTAAGATGGCATTCAAGCCCTTTGCAGAATGGTCCCAATCAACAAACATGAAGCTTTCTCCAATCAGGCCTTGGGTCCTGCAGCCTTTAACACGCCATATTTCATTTAATCGGAGGCACCGATTATACAGTACACTGTAATTTTGTGTACTGCTAAGAAAGGAATAAATGCTGGCAATTAACTATGACAACACATTGATTGTGAGATGTATTCAGTTTGGAGATGCTTAAAAGGTGAAGGAAAATGTGTGTTAAAATACAGTAAAGCCTAAAGCCCTTAAGATGGCATTCAAGCCCTTTGCAGAATGGTCCCAATCAACGTTCAGCCTCAGGCCCTGGCCCCACTTGTAAGACCAGTGCTCCAGCCAGACTTCGCTTCATGCATCGGTACACTCAACCCCGCTCAGTTCTGGGCCAGGTTGATGCTGTTTTTTCTGCCTGGCAAACAGCCTCTCAGCCATCTCCCCTCTGCCTGGACCAGTCCTCACACTTTGATGTCTCCTCATCATGGCCCTGACTCTTTCCCTCACCAGGCATCCCGGGTGGCTCAGACAGTAAAGAATCTGCCTGCAGTGTGGGAGACCCAGGTCCAACCCTTGGGTTGGGAAGATCCCCTGGAGAAGGAAATGGCACCCCACTCCAGCACTCTTGCCTGGAGAGTTCCATGGATGGAGGAGCCTGGCAGGCTACAGTCCATGGGGTCACAAAGAGTCAGACACGACTGGGTGACTTCACTTTCCTTTCCCATCATGGTCCTGACCCCTTCCCTCATAGCACGGTTCTGGGGACTCCAGGGTCTGGCCCCTTTTCTGGGTTATGAGCTCCTTAAGGAAGACCAACCAACCACAGTTAACATGTACTGAGCATTTACTATGTGCCAACTAAGATAAGTGTTTACTATTAATACATACATTTTATATACAAGTGGGTGCTCTTGTTATCTAATGAGGGAGATACAAACAATAACGCTGCCAAATTCACACAAGCTATTGACTAAATATACTCCTGCATCAAAAGGGGCTTCGTTCAGCCAAGGTCTGGTAACACCGTTGCCCCACTTGTAATCATTTCGCCTCTTAGCAGCCTGAGCGTCAGCATCACACAGGCATAAAGGGACCCTCTGTGAGCCAGTGTGACATGAATGAATTAATCATCCACCACAGATTGTTCCTTTGGCATTGATGTGGCGTTGAGGAGACCAGCTCGTCTTGCTCTGCCTCTTACTATCCCTCTTTACCATAACATCAGAAAAATCATTCCTGCCATTAAGGAATTTATGAGCATAAATAAAGCCTTTAAGACATTACTGAAAACTAAAGAAAAAGGCAACTCAATAAAAATAATAACATGGATCAAAGTAGGAATAACAATGCCAATAATAACAATAGAATTCACAAGCCATTGTAACATACTTAGGAAAATAAAGGTTTTGTGAATATAATGAGTTGCAAACAGATTCATCTTGGCTACAAAATAAGAAGCCTCTGTGATTGTTGCTGTTATTATAAATTAAGCCAGGCTTTAGAATTTCATGCCACCAACAAGGGTGGGTTTTAATGTACTTGAAAGGACAACCCAAAGCGAGAGGTCTGCCTCCTGTTTCTTAGGCTCAAGAATTTGGGGGCACAGATGCGAGGCCAGCATTCCTGCCGATCCCCTCATAGGCCAGAGTACCTGTGACCTCGGACTTTTTCACGTTGGCTTAAGGAGAAGGGGGCTTCCCCGATGGCTTAGCAAGAAAAGAATTTGCTGCAGTGCAGGAGACACAGAAGATGGTGGTTTGATTCCTGAATCACGAAGATCCCCTGAAGGAGGATATGGCAACCCACTCCAGGATTCTTGCCTGGAGAATCCCATGGACAGAGGAGCCTGGAGGACTACAGTCCATGGGGTCGCAAAGAGTCGGACAGGACTGAGCATGCACCTTAAGGAGAAGGGAGCCTGGAGGAGGTTGAGTAGTCCAGTGAGTGTTTTCCCTCAGATGTTTATGGAGGCCTGAGGGACCCTGAGGTCCGGCAGGGTCCCCTGGGAATGAGGAGGAAAAACAGGATTCAAGGTTCTAGTGCTGAGGATCCACCAAAAAGAGTAAGTTGTTTTTAAGGCTAGAAAAAAATAAACTATAAAAAGAAGAAAGGAAGCTACTTTGAAATGATAAAGTCGGAGTGTGACTTCAGTAGAAAGTCTTAAAAAAAATTTTTTTTTAATTGTGGTAAAATCCACAAAACGTAAACTATATACCATCTTAGCCATTTTTTAAGGGGACAGTATGGTTCACTTCCATAGCTGTGCAACAATCACCTCCATCCATCCACAGAACACTTCATCTTACAAGACTGAAACTCTGGATCCATGAAACAACTTCCCATTCCTCCCTCCCCGTGGCCCCGGGCAACCACCCTTTTACTTTCTGTCTGGAATGTTCTTTTTAAATGGACCATTTCATAATCATGATTGCACTGTTCTTACCAGGAGCCTTAGGTCTGAAAATTTAGTCCTTTGAAAGGGTCATGCTTCCAGAGTCATCTGGCTTAAAGAGACACTGGAATTAAGGTTTTCTCTGGGTATATGCCCAGGAGTGGGATTAGTGGGTCAAATGGTAGTTCTATTTTTAGTTTAGTTTTTTTTTTTTTAAGGAATCTTCATACTGTTCTCTATAGTGGCTGTATCAATTTACATTCGTACCAACAGTGAGGAAGATTCCTTTTTCTCCGCACCCTCTCTAGAATTTATTATTTGTAGATTTTTCTGATGACGGTCATTCTAACTTGTGTGAGGTGATAGCTCACTGCATTTTTGTTTGCATTTCCCTAATAATTAGTGATCATAAAGAAGACTTAGTGTCAAAGAATTCATGCTTTCGAAATGTGGTGCTGGAGAAGATTCTTGAGGGATGCTTGGACTGCAAGGAGATCAAACCAATCAATCCTAAAAAAATCAGCCATGAATATTCATTGGAAGGACTGATGCTGAAGCTGAAGCTCCAACCTTTGGCCACCTGATGTGAAGAGCTAACTCATTTGAAAAGATCCTGATGTTGGGAAATATTGAAGGCAAAAGGAGAAGGGGGTGACAGAGGATGAGGTGATTAGATAGCATCACAGACTCAATGGCCAAGAATCTGAGCAAACTCCAGGAGACAGTGAAAGACAGGGGAGCCTGGCATGCTGCAGTCCATGGGCATGCAGAGTCCAACGAGACTTAGGGACTGGATAACACCAACAGTAACTTGTGATGTTGAGCATCTTTTCATGTGTCTCCTGGCCATCTGTATGTCTTCTTTGGAGAAATGTTTATTTAGGTCTTCCCCCATTTTTTGGTTGGGTTGTTTGTTTTTTGATATTGAGCCACATGAAAGTAAAAGTGTTAGTCAGTCAGTTGTGTCTGAGTCTTTGGGACCCCATGAACTGTAGCCCACCAGGCTCCTCTGTTCATGAAATTCTCCAGGGAAGAATACTGGAGTGGGTAGCCAATCCTTTCTTCAGAGGATCTTCCTGACCTGGGTCTCCTGCAGTGCAGGCAGATTCTTTGCTATCTGAGCCACCAGGTATATTTTGGCAATTAATCTTTTGTCAACTGCTTTGTTTGCATGCACCCTAATGTGAATTGTAGCACTATTTACACTATTACACAACATGGAGGCAACCTAAATGTCCATCAGCAGACAGGTGGATAAAGAAGATGTGACACATATATACAATGGAATATTACTTGGCCATAAAAAGAATGAAGCTGTGGCATTTGCATAGACATGGATGGACCTGGAGACTGACATACAGAGTCAAGTAAATTGGAAAGTGAAAAACTAATATCATATATTAATGCATATATGTGGGAAAATGGTATAGGTGAATCTACAGATGTAGAGAGCAAACATATAGACACCAAGGGGGGAAGTGGGGTTGGGATAATGTGAGAGATTGGGATTGACACATATACAGTATTAATGTTAGGTATAAAATAGACAGCTAATGAGAACCTATTGTATAGAGAACTCTACTCAGTGATCTGTGGTGACCTAAATGGGATGGAAATCCAAAAGAGAGGGGATATATATATATATATATACACATATATCTGGCTCACTTTATTGTCCAGCAGAAACTAGAAACTAACACAACATTGTAAAGCAACTATATTTCAATAAAAATTAATTTAAATAAAAAACAGACACTGGGAAGAGAGGAAGCAGGAATCTGAGGCCAGCCTGAGCACCCTGGAAGAAGAGGCTCAGTGCAAAAGCAGGTGCCATCTCTTGATAACAGACACTCAGACCCAGTGGTCACCTTCCCTCACTCCCACCAGAAACTGCCAACTTGGCCCTGTGCCTTATCAGGATGACACAAGTGCAGCTGTTACCTGCGGGCAGAGGAATAGATTCCATGATTTCCAGAGAAGTCACCTGAAATGAGCATGTCCCCACCGGGAAGGGGCCACGGGTGAGTCAAGACCTGGTTTTTCCCCTCAGTTCTTGGGAAGGCAGCCTCAACATGCCCCACAGAAATGGTCACTTCCTGTGCATGGCATGATGTGATAAAGGACTTCTGAGATGTGGATCTGTAGCCAAAAAAATTCAGAACACTGAGCTCTTGCAGGCAAGAAGGTTGGGGTGGGGAAACCAGTTCCAATGAAAGACCATTTAGAGTCTCAGCTCCTGGAGACCAAGGGCTGTACTGTGCCCACTCTCTGCACCAGAAATAGTCAGCACTGAGCCCCACTAGTGAGGGTCAGCCTCCAGACCCCTTACACGCTTTCTCGGTGCCGGACTTTCGCGTTCTCCTTCCTCTTTCTTCCTTAGGAAGACACTGTTCCATCATCTCTAGGGAGATAGAGATGTTCCATCATTGGAACAACAATGTTCCAATGTTTTCTGATCATCTCTATGACGGAATACAGAGTCCCAGTGACTGTTCATTGGAACATACTGTATTTCTACCTCTCTCTTCAAAGCACTGTCACTTTCTATATTACAATTTAATTATGTTTCAAGGAAGGGTGGAGTCGAGCAGAACTCACCTTTCAACTGAACTAGGGGAAAAGGATTTCTCCAAGGCAGGCAGGGATCCTGTGTCTAAATACAAAACACAGCAGGAGGTCCCTTCTGCCCCTCAGAAGAGAAATGAGAGGCACGGTGTGGGCTTCCCAGGTGACTTAGAGGGAAAGAATCCACCTGCGATGCCGGGGACACCTGTTTGATCCCTGGGTCAGGAAGGCAAGGCTGCAGTCTGAGAAATGCCACCAACACAGCAGCAGAAAACTGATGAAGGGGCTAAAGGGAGGAGGACAGACAGATGCAGGGATGGGAGAGCAAGAGCGGAAATATTTGATATCCTTTTTTTTTTTTTGGTAAATTTATTTATTTTAATTGGAGGCTAGCTACTTTACAACATTGTAGTGGTTTTTGCCATACATTCCCATGAATCAGCCATGGGTGTATATGTGTCCCCCATCCTGAACCCCTCTCCCACCTCTCCCCCAGTTGCATCCCTCAGGGTCGTCCCAGTGCATGGGCCCTGAGCCCTTTTTAAAGTGCACTCACAGAAGCAGGAGGGCTCCCCTGGTGGCTCAGATAGTAAAGAATCCATCTGCAGTGCAGGAGACATGGGTTCAATCCCTGGGTCAGGAAGATCCCCTGGAGGAGGAAATGACAACCCACTCCAGTATTCTGGCCTGGAGAATTCCATGGACAGAGAAGCCTGGTGGGCTGCAGTCCATGCAGTCACAAAAGAGCTGGCCAGGACTTACTGACTAAAAACAACCATAAAGACGGGCTGGATATGTCCTCTAGAATATCACATCTTAACTTTCTCATTAGAAATACGTCCATGATAAATACTTCCCCACCAGGACAGGTATCCGCAATCGATAAACGCTGGTGAAATGAACACATGGAAATGCATACATGTACGCATCTTAGATCTTTAAAATAACTCCTTTTGGAAATGGGTGTAGGTGTGAAATCCCATGGATGAACAGTGTCTAAACTAATAATCAACAAAGCAGGCATTAAAGTCTAGACTCTTAATGAATTAAGACTGGTTACTTAATATATTAGAGTTCTAAGGGCACATACAATCAGCATTGGTTAACTAACTTTTCTGCTAGTTTGACATTCCAGAATATCATCATTTACCTCAGTCAATGAACAGTTCCAAGGCTTCCCTGGTGGTTCAGCAGTAAACTGCATTCATCGGCCCAATGCAAGAGACAAGGGTTCTATCCCTGGTCTGGGAAGATCCCACATGCCTTGGGGCAACTCAGCCTGTGTGCCACAATTATTGAGCCTGTGCTCTAGAGCCTGGGAACCGTAACTACTGAGTCCACACACCACAAGTACTGAAACCTGCATGCCCTAGGCTGCACGCTGCAGCTGGAGAGTAGCCCCCACTTGCTGAAACTAGAGAAAAAGCCCACACAGTAATGAAGACTCAGCACAGCCAAAAATAAATAATAAATAAAATTATTATTTTTTTAAATGAGCAACTGCAAAAAGTTATTTGGACAGTGATGAACTGTAATAATTTATATATCCTTGCATGTTTCTTATGGACAATTGCAAACTAATAATTTGTACACATGGGTGCTTGTTATACAAGCATTAATTAAATATGAATACTTGACTCTTATCTCTTGAGGGCAAGAAAGTCAAATTTACCCAGTATGTGGAACTCTCCTGTAGAAAGACATGTTATATCTCATCTACAGTTGTAACAACAACCTACATTGTTGTTGAATGAATACATGAGTGAGTGAGTGAGTGAATGAATGAATGAATCAAGAGGAGCATCTGTTGAAACCACCAGGAAAGGAGAGGATACGATCCACGGTTCTAGCACTCGTGAGTTCAGGTCAGTTGGTTGCTTGGTCGCTCCGGAAACTCCATAGAGTCGCACCCTCTAAACCTTCTGGGCTCTGCCAGCAGCTCACTCCATTCGGGAACTTCCCTCCAATAACCATGGCTACATTATGCTCCTGGCAGAGCCCCAGGGCTCCAGTGTCTTACCCCGAGAGTCACTCTTCAGGCAGCACCAGAGCAGTCCCAGCCTTGCGAGTGAACCCAGCTGGACCATAAATTGTAGAGACAGAGATAAAGACACACATTTTCTCCGGGCTCAAAGGCCTTCAGCGCGGCTCATTACCCTCCCCTCTTCCAGGCCAGCACGGGCATTCACGTGGCTTCCTCTCCTTTCTGTCCTCTCCACTCTGTTCCTTTTTTCCCTCTTTCCCCATCTGCTGCAGGAGCCATAAGGCTCCTCTAATTCCTGGTCACCGGAGCTGCATCTAATTCCAGAGCTGGTACAGCGGTCTGTTTGTTGGGATGACCTTGAAATGACCCACTCTCGGGGACTGAGTCTCAGCGCTGGTTTCACCTTGTTCCCAGAGACAGCTGTGGGCTGCTGAAAAGCCCTCAAGTTGAAGTCAGCCCATCCTGGTCCAGATACGGCTGCCTGCTACCTGAGCGACTCTGGGCAAGTCGTCTGATGTCTCTGATCCTTAGACATGAATGCCAGCCTCACAGGATGGTTGTCAGCACCAAAGAAGAGGGCTCATGGCTTTAATTAATCTTAGCATTTCTAGCATGCCTTGAAGGTTACGAAGTATCTTCATATCTTTGGGTCACTTAGAGGGGAAGCAGGTAGGTATTTCAACTCAGTTATTTTTTAAGGGGAAATAAAAAGTTGAAACCAGAGTTTGAAAATATTATGTGACTTTGAGAAGTCCAGAATGGAGGAGGCAGGATTAAAACCCAGGTTACCATTAAGCTCCCCATCCAGTGCTAACCCCACCCTCCCTCTGTAAAGTAAGTCTCGTAGCTAGAATTTTTGCAGTAGGCTTGTTTTCCAAGCATGCCAGAAAAGTTACAGAACAATAGGGAAACCTAGATAGCTTTCTCTTTGTGGTCGATAGATTTCAACCTAGTTAATTTCCAGAACTCTCTGAAAGACATGCCATTCCTCACTTGCACTTTGCAAGAAGTTTCCCTCTCCTACTCAAAGGAGTTGGATTATATAAGACACTGGCTCAAGTCCTGAGTGACTGAACTGAAAGTCCTTTGAGATGCTTAGAAAGCAGTGCTGGATAAATTACACACACACACACATATGTTACCAGAAATCTCGACCAATCTAAGCTCCTGGAGGATGTGTCCTTGCAGAGGTGAAGGTAGATAGCATTGATGAGCTGTCTATTCAGAGCCATGAATGAGAAAGTGAGATATTTTTTGATGGTGATATCAATAGGCGGTAAGATTTGCTCAGCAGTAAGAAGATGACATTAAATGAAGGGTCAGAGGAAGAAATAAAAATGCATTCCTCTGCTGACCTTGTCAAAGATTATAAAATATAGATAACATGTATGCTACCCTGATTCCATTTTTTTTTCTTTTTTCTCAGATCACTGCTTGGAATAACTAGCTAACACAACAAGGCAAACAAAAAACCTCCCGGATATTTTTTTTGCCAGCCGTTGCCCTCTCCCCAGCGCAAAGACTTGGATTAGGTAAGCATCAAAGTGCTCTCAGCTGAATCCTCTCCCTGCAAAGAAGGAGAAGCAGAGGGTAACGCCAGATCTTTCTTTTCTAGCCCAGAAAGGTTGCCGGGAAGAGCTTGAGGGCCGATGTGGGGTGGGAAGCTGGGATGCGTCTCCATGGCAACCGCCCAGGCCCAAGGCCAGTTTCATCACCTGGAAATAAGCAAGAGGCAGAGAGAGCAAGTAGCTGTCAGGAAGTTTGGATTCTCCTAAGTGTGAGCCAGTTTGTACATGGGTGTGTGTGTGTGTTTGTGAGTGAGCATTTGTGCTGAGAAGGGGGGAAGGGGAATGAAGATTCAAGAAAATCAAATCAGTGGGGGAAAAAAAATCAGTGCCGGCCCAGTGAAGAGGTATTTCTGGAGAAGAGTTTTGATGCCCAAGCAGGAAGTGCTGGGCGAGTCACAGAAGTGACGGCTGTCTGAGGGCCTGGTGTTGAGCAGGTTACCCCCGGGGGACAGGTGTGCTCTTAGAAGTGTCTGCAAACCATATCTGAGTTCCAGGAGAGCAGGCAGCTGCCCCGGATTCCACAGGTAGCGGCAGAGCCCAGATTCCACGCCAAGCCTCTTACCCTCATGCCAGGGCTATCCTTGTTCTTCCATTAGCTTCACCCTCTCCTTCTCCCCTTTTCCCATCTTTCCAGGCAGCATGTGACCTTCAGAGGCACGTCATTGCCACCAGTGTACTCATCTGAACCAGACTTGCCCTGCACAGAAGCATGGACACAGGACAGTCAGACACTACGATTCGCGTGCCTTCCCAGGGGTGACTCTTCTGGGCCAGACGTGGGAGACAGCATGGCAGGGAAGGAGGTGCAAGTCTCATTTGCCTCGTGGTTTCTCCTTTCGCTGGTGCTGGAGAAGTGATTTCTGGGGTAGGAGGGTCAGCTGTAAGCCTGCCCTTTTTCCCCACTGGCCCATCACTCGGCTGGAAAGAAGAGGGGGAACGAGTGACACCCTGGCCCTGCCACTGCTCACTGAGCCACCTGGCCCAGGTAACCTCTTTGCCTGGGTTTCTGACTCTCTAACACAATAGCAACACCCAGATAGCCCTAATATGTTTCTGAGAAGTGAAAGTCACTCAGTCATGTCTGACTCTTTGTGACCCCACGGACTATACAGCCCACGGTATTCTCCAGGCCAGAATACTGGAGTGGGTAGCTGTGCCCTTCTTCAGGGGATCTACCAACCCAAGGATCGAACCCAGGTCTCTGACACTGCAGGCGGATTCTTTACCAGCTGAGCCACCAGGAAAGCCCAAGAATACTGGCATGGGTAGCCTATCCCCTTGCCAGCGGATCTTCCCGACCCAGGAATCGAACTGGGTCTCCTGCATTGCAAGTGGATTCTTTACCAGCTGAGCTACCAGGGAATATGTTTCTAGTCGCCCTCTAGCCTTCCACTGAGGGAGGCCCAGTCTGAGGACACAGCTGAAAAATCCCTGAGTATAGGAGTAAGGGATGAAGGAATGCCTGCCCACCATCTCATCCAAACCTTTTCTCTTGGGCACAGATTTTCACACCGTGATGCCTGTAGAGAAGTCATATTTGTCGAAAGTGTTGAGGTAACCTGCAGGACTGCTTGCAGGGGCAGGTAGATGGCCCCAGGGGTTCTGGCTGCCCCAGTCCCCTCCTGATGGTCCCAGTGGTGGGGAGGGAACCTGTATCTAGACCCACTGCAGCCAAAAGAAGGCAAAAAAAGCACAGCCCAGGGGATTTCTTGGTAGTCCAGTGGTTAGGATTCTGGGCTTTCACTGTCAAGGGCACGGGTTCAATCCCTGGTCAGGGAACTAAGATCCCATAAGCCGAACAGTGCAGTCCGCCTCCCAAATCTAATTGTAAAAAAGAAAGCACAGCCCAAAATATGAGAGGTGGAGACATGGAAGTGGATTGGAAGAAGCCCCAACCTCTGGGGCCTGGGAAATTCTGGGCACTTATTGATTTAGGGTTATCTGGAACAAACTTTGTTATACAGGGGAGGAAGAATCGCCCAACTGGGTTTGGTCGATGGGAATCTACTGTGGTCCTGGGGAGTGGAGACAATCCTCCTTACATTCCTGGTGTGTTGTGTGTGTGTGTGTGTGTGCACGCGTGTGCACGCTCAGTCGTGTCTGACTCTTTGTGACCTTATGGACTGTAGCCCACCTCTATTCATGGGATTTTCTAGGCAAGACTACTGGAACAGGTTGCCATTTCCAACTCCAGGGGATCTTCCTGATCCAGGGATTGAACCTGCACCTCTTGAGTCTCCGGCACTGGCAGGCGGATTCTTTACCACTGCACCACCTGGGAACCCCCTGCATTCCTGGCTGCTAGACTACAAGGGAGGAAGGTGGGATGACCTTGTTGTGGAAGCCACATCGATGCTCCTGACAGAGAGACAGGGACAGGATTGTGGGAGCAGTACCCAAGTCGGAGATGCTCCCTCTTTGATCCTAATGCTATGTCTTCCCCAAACATGCATTTTGATCTGCGCATCCTTAAAACAGAGGTTGCCAGCCAAGTTCCCAAACTCAAAAGATCTGCCAAGGACAATCATGGCCACAGTGAGCCATCAATTAAAGGACCAAACATTTGAGCTTGTCTAAAAGTATGTGTGTGTGTGTGTTTTATAAAAGGGTTATTTAGCTCTCTTTCTCCCTCTCTGTTAAAAGCACCTTTCAACCCAGAGGCTGCCAAAGAAGTTATAAGCTGGGATTATGTATAGAAACCACATCACTCACTATTGAAACAGTGAGCAGTGACTCCCCCATGACTTAGAGTGAGGAGAGAGAGAGCAGGCAGATCTGGCTGAAACTGGGCGTGGGGTGGGGGGATGGAGGTGGAGGTGGAGTGGGGAGTGGAGGGGTCACCACCACACTACTCAGTGAAAATGGGGGGTTTACAGGGAGCGCTACCTGGGGTGAGCACTGCCAGGAATTGCAGTGCTTTTGTGATGGAAGGACCTGCCTCAGGGCATCTCATTCATGATCCCGGATGCAGTTTATCATATTTGGAGAGGACTTCAGGGACAGGAAATTTGATAAATTCCCATTCCAATGTTTCACAACCCTGACAGCAAAGGCGTTCTTCCTAATAACTAAGCTACAGACTACTTCTCACAGTTTAAATGCATTTTTCCTTCTGATGTCCTTAGTGGAGAAGGGGAACAGCTGGTCACCATCCCACATAATTGCCATTTCCAACTCCAGGGGATCTTCCTGATCCAGGGATTGAACCTGCACCTCTTGAGTCTCCGGCACTGGCAGGCGGATTCTTTACCACTGCACCACCTGGGAACCCCCTGCATTCCTGGCTGCTAGACTACAAGGGAGGAAGGTGGGATGACCTTGTTGTGGAAGCCACATCGATGCTCCTGACAGAGAGACAGGGACAGGATTGTGGGAGCAGTACCCAAGTCGGAGATGCTCCCTCTTTGATCCTAATGCTATGTCTTCCCCAAACATGCATTTTGATCTGCGCATCCTTAAAACAGAGGTTGCCAGCCAAGTTCCCAAACTCAAAAGATCTGCCAAGGACAATCATGGCCACAGTGAGCCATCAATTAAAGGACCAAACATTTGAGCTTGTCTAAAAGTATGTGTGTGTGTGTGTTTTATAAAAGGGTTATTTAGCTCTCTTTCTCCCTCTCTGTTAAAAGCACCTTTCAACCCAGAGGCTGCCAAAGAAGTTATAAGCTGGGATTATGTATAGAAACCACATCACTCACTATTGAAACAGTGAGCAGTGACTCCCCCATGACTTAGAGTGAGGAGAGAGAGAGCAGGCAGATCTGGCTGAAACTGGGCGTGGGGTGGGGGGATGGAGGTGGAGGTGGAGTGGGGAGTGGAGGGGTCACCACCACACTACTCAGTGAAAATGGGGGGTTTACAGGGAGCGCTACCTGGGGTGAGCACTGCCAGGAATTGCAGTGCTTTTGTGATGGAAGGACCTGCCTCAGGGCATCTCATTCATGATCCCGGATGCAGTTTATCATATTTGGAGAGGACTTCAGGGACAGGAAATTTGATAAATTCCCATTCCAATGTTTCACAACCCTGACAGCAAAGGCGTTCTTCCTAATAACTAAGCTACAGACTACTTCTCACAGTTTAAATGCATTTTTCCTTCTGATGTCCTTAGTGGAGAAGGGGAACAGCTGGTCACCATCCTACATAATAACCTCTCTTATATTGAAGACGGTTATTATATCACTCCTCACCTTTTGATTCTCCTTGTTAAAAAAAAAACAAAAACACTTCAATTTCTTTATCTTGGCATCAAATGCTCTTTTGCTTTGTCCCAACTCAATCTATCATCACCTTCTTTCTCTTATTAAAGTTATATGCTTCCTCCTGACCTTGTTGTAAATCAGTAGAGCACCTATACATATCATTCCTATTGTACCAGCAGGAAAATGGAGATCTAAGCACCAGGGGTAGGGGAAGGGAAGGAAGGCGGATTGTGTGCCTACCCTTCGCAAGTTGGCTGCTTTCTCTACGTTCTCTGTTAAATTTCATGACCTGAGGTCATGAACCTCCAATTCACAAATCTGGAAACTGGGATTCAGAGGAACAGTTGCCTGTTCAAGATCAACTGGTTAGAGACTTCCCTTGTGGTCCAGTGGTTAAGAATCTACCTTGCAATCCAGGGGACCCATGGGTTCGGGGAACTTAAGATCCCACATGTTGTGGAGCAACCAAGCCTCTGTGCCACAACTAGAGAGTCTGGGCAGTGCTAAGAAAGGTCCCATGTGCTGCAACTAAGACCCGACGCAGTCAAATAATTATAAAAAAAAAAGTTGAAAGTGTTAGTTCTTCAGCCATGTCCAATTTTTTGCGACCTCATGGACAGTAGCTGGCCAGCCTCCTCTGTCCATGGAATTCTCCAGGCAAGAATGCTGGAGTGGGTAGCCATTTCCTTCTCCAGGGGATCTTGGAGACCAAGGATTGAACCCAGGTCTCCTGCACTGCAGGCAGATTCTTTACCAATTGAGCCAATAGGAAAGCCCAACAATCAGCACAGTTGAGCTTTGAATTCATTCCTCACAGACCAGTTTAGACCAAGAGTCCATTAAATCCATTCAGGAAAATCTGAATCAAAACCACAATGAGACTCTACTCCACACCCACTTGGAGGAGGATGGTTATAATAAATAATGACAAGTTACAATGACAAGTAACAAATTCTTTCTTGATGAAGGTGAAAAAGGAGAGTGAAAAAGTTGGCTTAAAGCTCAACATTTAGAAAACGAAGATCATGGCATCCGGTTCCATCACTTCATGGGAAGTAGATGGGGAAACAGTGTCAGACTTTATTTTGGGGGGCTCCAAATCACTGCAGATGGTGATTGCAGCCATGAAATTAGAAGACGCGTACTCCTTGGAAGAAAAGTTATAACCAATCTAGATAGCATATTCAAAAGCAGAGACATTACTTTGCTAACTAAGGTCTGGCTAGTCAAGGCTATGGTTTTTCCTTTGATCATGTATGGATGTGAGAGTTGGACTGTGAAGAAGGCTGAGCGCCAAAGAGTTGATGCTTTTGAACTGCGGTGTTGGAGAAGACTCTTGAGAGTCCCTTGGACTGCAAGGAGATCCAACCAGTCCATTCTGAAGGAGATCAGCCCTGAGATTTCTTTGGAAGGAATGATGCTGAGGCTGAAACTCCAGTACTTTGGCCACCTTATGTGAAGAGTTGACTCACTGGAAAAGACTCTGATGCTGGGAGGGATTGTGGGCAGGAGGAAAAGGGGACGACATAGGATGAGATGGCTGGATGGCATCATGGACTCGATGGTCATGAGTCTGAGGGAACTCCGAGAGATGGTGATGAACAGGGAGGCCTGGTGTGCTGCGATTCATGGGGTCACAAAGAGTCGGACACGACTGAGCGGCTGAACTGAACTGAACTGAACAATGACAAGTATACTGGTGAGGATGTGGAGAAATTAGAGCTCCTCACACGTTGCTGGTGGGGAGGCAAAGGATGCAGGCACTGTGGAAAATGATCTGACAGTTCCTTAAGTGGTTTGGCATAGATTGGCTGTATTATCCCCAAATTCAAATCATAGGTATATATCCAAGAGAAGTGAAAACATATATCCAGGCAAAAGCCCATACACAAACGTTCATAGCAGCTTTATTCATAACAGCCAAAGAGTGGAAACAACTCACAAGTCCCTTGGATGAAGTATGGGTGAATAAACTGCTATGTTCATATAACAGAACATAATTTAGCAATAACAAAAGATGAAGTATTGACAGATGATACAACACAAATGAGCATTGAAAACACTCTGTTGCATGAGAGAACTCAGTCACAATGGACCCCATACTGGATGATTCTACTCAGATGAAACATCTAAACTAGGCAAATCTATAAAGATTTTCTGCGACTTCCCTGGTGGTCCAGTAGTTAAAACACCACATTTCCAGTGCAGAGGGTGCAGGTTCGATTCCTGATCAGGAAACTAAGATCCCACATGTGATGGAGTGCGGTAAAAAATAAATTAAAAAAAACTTTTTTAAAGAAAAAAAAAGATTAGTGGTTTCTAAGGCTGAGAGGCATAGTGGTTGGAGGAGGGTGATGGCTAAAGGTTATGGAGTTTCTTTTCAGAATAATAAAAAATGTTCCACAGTTGATTGTGGCAATGGTTGCTCAGCTCTGTAATTATGCTAACAGCCATTGAATTGTACTTTTTAAATGGATGAATTGTATAGAATGTGAATTATATCTTATTAAAGCTGCAAAAAATGTGTACACTAAAACTCTGCTTTTTAAATGTTTGGGACTCCTTTGCTGTCAAGAATTGGGCCAAGGTTCTATAAATCAAGTCGTTGAATCAATTTCTAGACTGTGTTCATGAGACTTGGCCACAGGATCCATCTCGTCAGCTCCAGCAGTGGGCATGTGAGACTGGCTACTGGCTTCACTGTCCTAGGAGGGAAGACCCCCAGGCCTCAGAAGAAGGGAGTTGCCCTGAGGAACTTCACTTCCATCTCCCCCATTGCCTGTCCAGGGCAGGAATGAGTCGAGCCTAGGATAAGGGACCGGGAGTCCCGTCAGGTGCCAGGACCGCCTTCCCTCGGGCGGCAGGACCAGGAGCCTCCCAGCTGGAAGTTCTGAGGCTCCCACCTCTCCAGGCTCACTCCATGGAGCTCCAGAGAAAGAGAAAGTGGAGGCAAGGAAAGGGGGGAAGAAAAGAGCATGCAGAGACCAGCTGGAAAATAAAAGGGGGCCAATTCCCTCTTATTAAGCCTGTTATTAGGCTGCGAATCAAATTAAAGCACAGGGCTTTCCACTTACAGAGTGCTATTTTAAGGCTTATTAGACTATATTAGGATTGGCATATATTTCCACTGACATAATATCGGCCTTTAATTGGATTTAGGGGCGAGGAGGCTGCTTTCAGCTGGAGTAGGCCCCTGCAAGGGGAAACTTGGTATTCTCACAGCCTCCCACTCCCCTGCTGGTGGCCACCCGAGGGCCTGTGACCCATTCAGACCGTCAGCACAGCTGTCCTCTGCCTCCTCCTCCTCTGCCCTCTCCTGCTCCTTTGATAAACTGCCCAGAGGCCACCACGGGCCCGTCTGGGGTGTACTTATCACTGACTGAGTACTTGGGGCTCAAAGCAGCAGGGCCCCCCAAGGCTGGGGAGAAGACTTCAGATGCTGAGAGTGGGGACCAGGGAGGGAGCTGACCTCACCTTTCTAGACTCTGGGCAGCGTGAAGGCTGACCTGACCGGCAGTGGGAGGTGCTGGGGCTTTTTGTGGATGCTGAGGAACAGGGGGCTTTGGGGTTGGAAGCCCTGTTGGCCTTTGTTCCTGTTCAGTCACTAGGCTATGCCCAACTGTTTGCGATTTCATGGACTGCAGTATGCCAGACTTCCCTGTCCCTTACTATCTCTCAGAGTTTGCTCAAATTTATGTCCATTGAGTCTGTGATGCCATCCAACTGTCTCTTCCTCTGCCCTCCTCCTTCTCTTCTTGCCCTCAGTCTTTCTCAGAATCAGAGTCTTTTCCAGTGAGTCAGCTCTTCACATCACATGGCCAAAGTATTGGCACTTCAGCTTCAGCATTGGTCCTTCCACCGAATATTCAGGACTGATCTCCTTTAGGATGGACTGGTTGGATCTCCTTGCAGTCCAAGGGACTCTCAAGAGTCTTCTCCAATATCACAGTTCAAAAGCATCAATTCTTTGGCGCTCAGGCTTCTTTATGGTCCAGTTCTCACATCCATACATGGTTACTGGAAAAAACATAGCTTGGACTATATGGACCTCTGTCGGCAAAGTGATGTCTCTGCTTTTTAATATTCTGTCTAGGTTTGTCTTTTTTTTCTTCCAAGGAGCAAGCGTCTTTTAACTTCATGGCTGCAGTCACGATCTGCAGTGATTTTGGAGCCCAGGAAAATAAAATCTGCCACTGATTCCATTTTTTCCCCATCTATTTGCCATGAAGTAACGTTGGCTTTGGCTTTCGAAACTCCTCCCATCCCCTCCCCAATGGCCTGACTCTGGGAAATAACTCCCTCTGGTCAATCCTTGACTGCCCCTCAGGCCAGCAGCACAGTCTGAACAGGGAAGGAACGTGGAAAGGAGTCCACACACCAAATGGGGAAAGGAACGTTCATGAACATTTGCTGAGCAGTGCTCAGTCCCACCAGAATCACCTTCTCTTCTTGCAATTTCCAATGAAAAATAGGATAAGAAGCAATAAAGGCCATGGTCAAGCCCTTGGTTTCTGGAGTCAGACCCATTTCTGCCATCTGGCTATAGGATCAGCCTCTCAGAGCTGCAGCTTCCTCCTCTGTAAGGGAGGACTGGAACCCTTTCCTTCCAATCATGATCGCTGTGAGAATTAATGGAAACAATTGCAGGTAAATGGCGAGAGAAAGGTTTCATAACATGAGTGTCTTCTCCCCTTCCCTGTGCTTAAAAAATATCCAGTACTTCTGCTAAAAGGCATCATAACGGAAACAGATCTTACCAGTCAAGTACGTTACAAAATAATGTTGGGAAGAAAAATTTCTTGGTACAGGGACAAGTATGTATGAAATACCACTTCCCAAAATATTGCTCAAACATGAAAAAAAATCCCAAATTCCTTAAGGTTTTCCACTCATATATGTGAACATCTCCTGCTCCCACTTGCCAAGATGCTTCTTGGCTTTCCTTTGATGTCTTCAATTTCCACACTTGTTTTCAGCTCTTCTGCCAGGGCCATGTGCTTGTTTATTTTTACTACATTTTTATGACGTTTCTGCTATAGCAATAAGTTTTGCATTATTAGCTTTATCAAATAACAGAATGTCTGGGTGGCTGGCAGATATTATTGGCCTGGTTTTTATGGCTCCATCCCAGAATACTTTTTGTGATTACTTTCTTAGTTGTTCTTAGATCCATTCTTAACTATGTGTTTGTGCCCTTATAACACACATTTAAGGGCTAATTATTATGGTACAAACTTAGCATCAGTGCAATGCCAATTGCTATAATCTCATTGTTATTACTTAATCACATATTGGTGTACCCAATTCCGTTCCACAGATGCACGTAGGAAAGTTGCTTGTAAATCTAATGTTTATGAACTGAATTTCTTTTTATATTCGTTAGGAACCTTCCCCATCCAACACAGAGTGTTACACCTTGAAATATCTGTTTGGCAAGTTCAGTGTGTTTGGGGTATGGAGTTTCCTGAAACTGGAAGGAAACCTTGTTACAAAACAAAGAGAAACAGACAAGCAGGATCTCATCTCTGTAAAATGTAGCTTCTTCTACTGTTCTTATTTGATTTGTTAAGTCTATGAATGACTTCTTGGGAGGCATAGAAAGCACATACTCCCTCCACTAATCAAGGGGGAATCTGAGGCAGAGGACAGGGCATATCTTGCCTGGCCCTGCCATGGGGTCCCAGCTGTCCTGGTCTCAACAGAGGGGGCCCTCTTGCCTGGCATGAACCAAATCTATTGTGCTTCTTGGAGGCTTTGCACCTTCTGAATGTCTGTGCTCTTTTCATGGCAGATCTGTTTCCCTTATGGAGGCTGAGCCCAGGTTTTTGGTTTTTTTTTCCTCTTCCCCACCCCAACACATGCCCTCATTGCTCACTGGCCCCGAGACTCCCACATCAATAAGAGAGGGGACCTCTTGGAATGTTCCCCCAAGGGAACATCAAAGGAACAACTGTCCTGGTGGGACTGGATTAATGGCATCTGAATTATTACAGCCCAAACTGTGCAGGCCTGTGAGTTGGGGGTACCCACAGATTGTGCGTGCACATGAGTGCATACTGAACATGTGCTTAACAAGGGGTTTCGATCGGGGATGAGCTGAAATTCACCAACAGGCATCATGTCATTTTAGATTCATGGTCCGCACAATTAAGACAGGAAGAGTTTTTGTTTTTCTTTTTTCAAATCCACTAGGGTCTCACATCTTTTTAGGGCTTAGTGATCTGGAGTGGAAGTGCTTTGTGCTCACTTTTTTTTTTCTGTGCCTTACAGCTCTGCTTTTCTCATCAGGGAATAGAATATTCAGATGGTGGAGGGTGGTAGGCTAGTGTCTTTCATATAAATAACTTTTGATCAGAAAGCACTGTCATTATCATCAGTGTTATTTAGTACTAATATGTGTAGGTTACTGACAAAGGGCAGGCTGCTTAGTGCATGGGTCTGTGGGTGTATTTGTTTGTACACATATGTGTGTGTCCCTGATGCACCCCTGCTCTGCACATGGATCTAATTAATCTAGGCAAGGAAAGCTCTTGGAGAGAGATTCTTTCCCTTCAAAAAGAAAGATATTCTAGCTCCTCCCCCTGCTTAGCAACCAGCACGTACCCATGCGGCAAAGGCAGAGAATTAGAGAAATGGTCTGAAGTCCCACAAAGGCCTCCTGGGAGGCAACTTGCTGACAGCCCCAGGAAAAGGTGGAGAAGATCCCCGAGTCCCTTTTCAGCACCGATGTGGTTTTAGGGTAAATGAGTCTTTGAGTGGCTTTGAAACAAGGATTAGTAAAAGATCAGGCAAATGCATGTCTTCCTCTACTGATCTTATACATTGAGGGGTAGTCCGGTATACAGGCACCTCCCACCTTCGGAGAAACCCTCCATTAAGGGAGGTCTAGGTGGCAGGCAGGACCAAGTGCCCCTACTTGGGAAGCAGGAGCCAGACACCCCCTTTCCCTGCCTCTGGCATCTGGGGACCTGGCCTGGTCAATGGAGTCTTGCTTCAGCGAATCTGGATCTCCAGCAGGCAATGCACATGAAGGATGGTTAGAAATTGCTCAGGATGGCAGGGGTGAATCATGGCAGGGACAGCACATCCAGCTGATGTTCTTACTAAAAGATGACTGTCACACTTCCAGCTGCCACAGCACCCCGATTCCTGTGCTCCATGCAAGCCTGCTCCTCCAGCTTACCCATCAATCTGGGAGGCCCTGATCTCCTTCCCCATAAATTCTTCTTTTGATTAAGATAACCCGAGTCAGTCTCTCTTAGTTGCAACTGAAACATCCTAACTGATAAATCCCCAAGACAGCTGACGTCAGATTTCATTAGCTGAAGGGAAGTCCCACTGGCAACGAGCAAGAAATGCACCCAATAGCAATCACCATTTCCGTATAACATCCAGACGAATGAGACCATCAGGGGCTCAGCAGACGCTTTCTTTCATCCATTCATTCAATTAACATTTATCTAGCACTAACCATGTGTCTGACACTGTTCTAGGTATGAGATACAGCAATGAAAAAGAGAGCATCTCTGTCCTCATGTGGTTTATATCCTGATGGCAAGAGAGACAGGCAGTCATAAGCAGGCATAGAAATACTTCCTGTGTCAGGTGTTTCTAAGTGCTGTGAAAAGAATAAGCCTGGGAAAGAGGGGTACAGAGTGCGAGAGACGGGAGCATGGCTGCTTTACAGAACAGGGTAAAGTGACAGTGGGACTTGAAAGAAGGAAGGGAGCTAGTTATACGGACACATGGGAGAAAAGAATTCCAGGAAGAAGGAACTGAATGAAGATGCAGCGACTGTGGCAGGAGCCTTAAGGATGTGTTGAAGAAACAGCAAGAATGCCAAACATGGTTGAAAACTACTGAGCAAGGGAGAGAATCTGGAGCGAGAGCAGGAGGCCATCTGGCAGAGGATGTCGAGGGCCACCATAAAAACTGGCTCTTACACTGCGTGAGAAGGAAAGCCACTGGGAGATTTTGGGCATAAGAGGGACACAATTCCACTGACGCTTTAAAAGTTCTCCTCCGGTTGCCTTTGGGATGAGAATCGACTTTGGGATGATGAGATGGGAAGAAGCAAAGAAACCAGTGGGGAAGCTGTTGTACTAGTCCAGGCAAGAGAATATTGTGAGTTGGGCTAAAGTGACCCAACTAGATGGGTCTTCCAGAGACGGTGGAAGTGGTTAGAGCCTGCACGTCTTTGAAAGACAGATAAAGCAGACTATTATAGTCAACGGAATGTAGAGTGTGACAGAAAGAGAGGAGTCAAGGATAACTCCAAAGTATGGCCTCAGCAACAAGAGTGGAATGGACATTAACTTATTGGAGAAGACTGGGAATTGGGGCAGGGTTTTATGGAGAAATCAAGAATTGAACTGTGGGCATGTTAAGTCTGAAATCTTTATTGGACTTTCAAGTATAGGTGCTGAGCAGGCATGTGGGTAAATGAGTGTGGAATTCAAGAGAAAGATATGAGACTGGAGACGTGATTTTTGTAAATCACCAACATCTAGACGGTATTTGAAGACAGGAACTAAATGAGACCCTCCCCACTCCAGGTAGTGAGTTAGAGAAAAGAGGTGCAGGGATGATGGGCCAAAGTATTCCAGTAAAGGGGTATGAGAAGGAGCAAACAGTGAGGTAGACAGGAGAGAAGAGGGTGAGAGAGAGGCAGAAAGAAAAAAGCAGAGAAAAAGAGAGAGGAGGAATGGGTGAGAGGAAGGGAGGAGGCGAGAGAGAGAGAGAGAGAGAGAGAGAGATCGATCCAAGGCCAAGAGAAACAAGTGTTTGAGAAAGATGGAGTAAGACCTCAGAAATACAGCTAATTTTGCATCTCAGGGAACTAGTAAAAGAAAAAAAAAACTAAGCCAAAAGTTAGAAGAAAGGAAATAACAAAAGACTAGAAAAGAAATAAACAAAATAGAAGCACAATAGGAAAAAATGAGACTAAAAGTTGGTATTTTGAAAAGATGAACAAAACTGACAAACCCTTAGACGAAGAAAAAAGAAGACTCAAATAAATAAGAAACGGAAGGGGAGACATTACAACTGATACTACAGAAATAAGAGTTATAAGAGACTACTTTGAACAATTGCATGCTAACAAATTGAATAATTTAAAAGAAATGGATAAATTTCTAGAAGTATACAACCTATCACTATTAATTTATGAAGAAACGAAAAAACTAAACAGGACTATAACTAGTGAGGAGAGTAAACTTTAAATATTAGAAATAAAATCCTTCCAACAAAAAGAAGTCCGAGAACAGATGGTTTCACTGAAAAATTCTAGCAAACACTTAAAGAAGAAGTGTCAATCCTTCTCAAAGTTTCCCAAAATACTGAAGAGGAGGAAACACTTATAAACACATCTTATGATGATGTGTTATTATTCTGACCTCAAAGCCAGACAAAGACAATAAAAGAAAACTATAACTCAACATTTTGGACAAATATAGATGCAAAAATCCTCAGTGAAATACTAACAAACCAAATTCAACAGCATAGTAAAAACAAAAAACAAAAAAACCCCATAACCATGACCAAGCGGGATTTAATTCCTGGCATGCAAGGATGGTTCAATACACAAAAATCAATCAATGTGACACATCTCATTAATAGAATGAAGGATAAAAATCTCATGTTCATCTCAATAGATGAAAAACATTTGACAAAATTCAACATCTTATCATAATAAAAACACTCAACAAACAAGTAATAGAAGGAAATTGCCTCAATTTAATAGAGGCCGATATATGAAACCCTCACAGCTAACATAATATTCAACAGTGAAAAGCCAAAAGCTTTTTGCTAAGATTAGGAATGAGGAAAGGATGCCCACTCATGCCACTTGTACTTAACATAATACTAGAAGTCCTATCTAGAGAAATTAGGCAAGAAAAAGAAATAAAAGGCATCCACATTAGAAAGGATATTAGGAAATGACATCATTTTATATGCAAAAAAAGCCTGAAGATTACACAAAAAAGGGTAGAACTAATAAGCAAATTCAGCAAATTTGCAGAAAACAAATCAACATACAAAAATCACTTGGGTTTCTACACACTAATAAACTGCTTGAAAAGAAATTTAAGAAAACAATCCAATTTATGATACCATTAAGAATACAATACTTTGGAATAAATATAACCAAGGAGGTGAAAGACTTGTAAACTGAAAACTATACAACAATATTGAGAGAAATTATAAAAGAGATAGATAGCAAGGCATTGATGTTCATGAACTGGAAAATTTAATATTGCTAAAATGTCCATACTACCCAAAGTGATCTTCAAATTCAATGCATTCCCTATCAAAATCCCAATGGCATTTTTTGCAGGGAATAGAAAAATCAATCCTAAAATTCACATGCAAACACAAAGAACCCCAACTAGCCAAATAATCTTGAGGAAAAAGAACAAAGCTAGAGGCATTATACTTTCCAATTTTTTCTTCATGAAACAACAGTAATCAAAACAGCATGGTACTAGCATATAGCTAGGCATACAGACTAATAGAACAAAATAAAGAGCCTAGAAATAAACCCTTGCATATATGTAGATGGTCAAATAATCTTTGACAATGGTGCCAAGAAAATTGAGTGGGAAAAGATCAGTCTCTTAATCAAATAGCACTGGGATCTCCACAAGCAAAAGAATGAAACTGGACCCTTGCCTTACACCAGACACAAAACTGAACTGAAAATGGATTAAAGACTTAAATATCATACCTGAAACTATAAAACACTTGAAGGAAATATAAAGGAAAGGCTTCATAACATTGGTCTTGGCAATGATTTCCTGGATATGTCACCAAAGCACAGGAAACAAAAGCAAAAATAGACAAGTAAGACTACATCACACTAAGAGCTTTGGTGCAGCAAAGGAAACCGTTAACAAAGTGAAAAGGTAATCGAAGGTGTGATAAAAATATCCACAAACCCTCTATCTGATAAAGAGTTAATATATAAGGAACTAATCCAAAATACATAAAGAACTCAGTAACCCCCAAACCCTTCAAACAATCCAATTGAAAACTGGGTAAAGGACTTGAACAGACATCTCTCTTTAAAAGACATACAAATGGCCAACCAGCATATGAAAAGACGTCAACATCACTAATCATGAAAGTCATTTCATGCCTGTTAGGGTGGCCATTATAAAACAAACAAATAAACAAAACCGAAGAAAACAAAACAAAAAAAGAAAAAAAGCAAGTGTTGGTTAAAACGTGGAGAAATTGGAAAACTTGTTCTATGCTGGTGGAGATGTAACATGGTGTAGCCACTGTTGAAAACAGTATGGAGGTGAAATATTAAAAATAAAGCTCCCCTAGGAGTCTGCAATCCCTCTTCTGGGGATTTATCCAAATGAATTAAAAAATAATATCTCAAGGAGATATTTTCACTCCCATAGTCACTGCAGCATTAAGTAAAAACAATCTAAAGGTCCATCAATGGATGAAGGGGTAAAGAAAATGTGGTATATACATAGAATGGAATATTATTCAGCTATCACCAAGAGGAAAGTCCTATCAGATGCTGCATGGGTGAAACTTGAGGATGTTGTGCTTGGTGAAATAAATCAGTCACAGGACAGATGTTGCATGATTCTCTTTATAGGAGGTGGTTACACTCATAAAAGCAGAAAGCAGAATAGGGGTTACCACTGGGGGGAGGGGAGAACGGGGAGAGACTGTTCACTGGGTACAGAACTTTCAGTGGTAAATTAACAAACAGGGGGACAAGGCTGCAGTCTGAGAAATGACACCAGCACAGCAGCAGGCAGCTGATGAGGGGGCTGAAGGGAGGAGGAAGGACAGACGTAGGGACGGGAGAGCAAGAGCAGGAATATTTGATCTCTCTCTCTCTTTTTCTTGTTCTTCTTATTTTTTGTAAATTTATTTATTTTAATTGGAGACTAACTACTTTACAATATTGTAGTGGTTTTGCCATACATTCACATGAATCAGCCATGGGTGTACATGTGTCCCCCATCCTGAACCCCCCTCCCACTTCCTCCCTAACCCCATCCCTCAGGGTCGCCCCGTTCACCGGCCCTGAGCCCTTTTTAAAGTGCACTCACAGAAGCTGAAGGGCTTCTCTGGTGGCTCAAACGGGAAAGAATCCACCTGCAATGCAGGAAACAAGGGTTCGATCCCTGGGTCAGGAAGATATCCCAACGGTAAAGGCAAACCACTCCAGTATTCTGGCCTGGAGAATTCCATGGTCAGAGAAGCCTGGCAGGCTACACAGTCCATGGGGTTGCAGAGTTGGACACGACTGAGTGACTAACATTTTCATTTCACTTTTACAGAAGCAGGATGTCCAGTTGTCCAGTTCTCAAAACAATTGCTACAAAAAGTGAAAACATTTTACTAATAGCGAAGGTGTTTGGAACTGGAACTTCTTAAAAGCTCCTACAGGTAGGTGAGAAACTGGGGTTCCTTTTCCTTCCCGACTGCACCCCTCTGAGCCTGCTTCCCTGCCCCAGTGCTCCAGTGTGAACACCGGCAGCTCAGACGTGCCTGTCAGTGTTAATGGTAAAGTTAGGTTTACAGCAGTTTAATCATCAGCATTAATAATGTCACCTAAGCTTAATGATACCAATTATAACCACAGTAAACATTGCTGAACAGCTTATAAACAGTGATATTAAAGATGAACTTCCTGCATTCGGTCAACGCTGTTCTTAGAAAACAAAAGTGGAGGGGTTCGTGTTTTAAATATTCCTATATTCTCACTTCTACTCTGAAGCAAGAAAAACACAGAGTGGCACACTTCTGGAAGGGAGTGTGTGTGTTCACGCACAGTGGCTTCAGTCATGACACTGTGGACTGTAACCCACCAGCCTCCTCTGTCCGTGGGATTCTCCAGACAAGAGTACTGGAGTGGGTTGCAGTGCCCTCCTCCAGGGGATATTCCTGACCCAGGGACCAAACCCCCATCTCTTGCATTCCAGGCAGATTCTTTACCGCTGAGCCAGCAGGGAAGCCTACAAGAGAGTCGCCCTCTACTTTTTTTTTTTTTATTACCCATAGCTGTTTTGACTGTTTGGTGAGGACAGATCTCAGCCCACCCTAGTTGGCCACCATAATGGAAGAGAGACCCAGGTGGGGGTATCATAGAATCCACCATCCAGGAACACGGACATGGCTGGATAATAACTCTAGCTCAGGAAATATTGGTTCCAAATCCTCAGCAAGTCCTGAGATGTCCAGAGGCAAGCAAAGGGGATTTTTAAAGGTCAAACAGAAAACCTGTCAAAGCTCTAACCCAAACAAAAAATAGGTGAGATTGAATCAGGACTGTTTCTCTAGGTGTGGGGTTCTCATAGGAATGATGGTAACTGACCTTCTTCTTCTTTGAACATGTGTTAGAGAGTCAAAAATGCTTCTGGAGGAATTCTCATTAGAGAAGAAAGGAGACAGAGACACATGGAAGGATTCCCAAGGAGAGGTTGGGAACCAACCGAGGACTTCAACATTCTAGGCAACATCTTTGCTTACACGGGCGGCAGCATCCAAATGGACAGACTGGTAGGAGGAACGTGGGGCTTTTCAGTCAGAAGTCTCTTATAAGAGCCTTGAAATTTTACTAGTGTCCAGAGACACCGCCATCTAAAATCAGCAGAACTGCCCATTTTTTCTCACAGGAACCCATGAACTCTGCAGAGACCACGGGGGTAAACAGAGAAGGTGGCTGATGAGCCAGAACTGCTCGGCCAAGGTGTGACCCGCCACGGTGTGCTGAGTGCAAAGCTCTGTTCCCTGCAATTCCCTGTCCTCTCTTCCACCTCCTCTCACCTTTGTGATTCCCCTCTGCAAGGGGCTTCCTTCACCTTCTTCTGATGGTCAGGAGTGCATGACTCAGGAAAACTCCTCATACTTAGGATTCTAGCCAAAGGGGAATTCCTGTCCCCAGCCCCATGCCATGATGTGACATAGCTCTTGGGAACACCATCAAATGGGTTATTTTTGAAACGATGCCCCCCAGGAGTTGTGTAGTAGGTAGCCTCTGAATCCACATCCACTTTGGGGAATCTTAAGATATCAAGACACCAAAATTTACACGTTGTCTCTCTACCCACTTTGCCACAAAGATCAGCCAGAGTCTTTGACATTTGATCTCAGGTAGAAGAGGGGCTCGGAAGGTTTCCCAAGAAAAAATCAAGAGCTTCTCATCTCCCTCTTCATTCAGTTCCGAGAAAGTCTGCCTTCTCTTTGGCTCCGACGCAAGCCGTTTAAGCCTAAGATCCCACGTGACAGCGGACTCTTCAGGGGGCGTTTACTGCAGTGTTTGGAAACTGCCTGGTGTGTTTCTATGTATTCGTGTGTAGGCCCGGTGGTCTTAGAACTCCACAGGCAGCACTAATAACTACATAAGAGAGCTGGGCTGAGCCAAGTTAGAGTGAAGGATTTTGTTAGGCCAGAGTCAGAGAGAGGAATCACAGGGCCCTTTCTGCAAAAAGCAGGAGGCTGAGCACAGAGCACTCCACTTGGACGGAAGGACAACGACATGTATATTTATCTTCCCAATCAGCGCACCTCAGTGGAGTTGAGGATTTGTGAACAAGATGCAAATTCCACAGCCACCACTCACTTCTTTTTTAGACTCTGAAACAATATTTCCATGGCTACATCTATGTGGCATCAACCATCTGGAAGGGACTTGAGAAGTTTATTTAATTATCCAGATATTTTGAAATAATGAATCCTTTCTTTTTCTGCTTCCAATGTAACCCAGATGTTTGTCTTCTGTAGAGTGTCTATGACTCAGGTTTCTCCTCTGAAAACCAGGGGGGTTTCAAGCCCAACTGTCTCAAAAGAATGTCCTTTATGCGAACAAGTGATTTCAAAACAATGGACCCACACGTTTTGGGAGAATAAAACATGAAAAATATGCATGATAGGTCTAACTAGATAGTGGCAGGGCCTCTAAATATAGAAGAAATTTCCCAAAGAGTTTGGGAGGAGAGTGTTGGGGAAGAAAAAAAAGGAGAGAGGAAGTGATTGTGTTTTATTAAATTCTCTGGAAGTAATTAGCTCTACAGGGTCTTCAGACATGGTGATTTCAGAGGTTCCAGGCCATTATTTATTCACAGTTAATTCCTTAACGCACAGGTTCATTCAACAAATATTAATTCGATCCTTGCTGTATGACAGGAACTCTGGCAGGTGCTAGAGATAAAGGGGTGAAACATGCTTTTTTTCTCCTTCATTTTTTTTTTAAACTTTTGCAAATGAGCTGTTACAGTTGTGACAAGTCCTGTGGGGGGAAAATGTGAAAGAATTCTGCCAATGGGTATTGATGACATGCTCTCAACTGGTGTCACTCAGGGGTGGGGTGGGGGGCTGTGTTTCCTCCAGGACAGAGCAGGTAAGGGGAAGAGGAGGGGCCCCAGTGGCCAGGATCTGGCAGGCCACATACGTGGTGTTCAGTTTCACCATGAATGTAGTTAGAATCCTCTGGAGAGCAGAGCATCATACAGAGGGAAAAACACCAGAATCAGAAGACCTGGGCTCTGTACTCAAGTTGACATCTCAAGGAGCCAGGTGGTCCTAAGAAAGCCATGTCTCCCCAGACTCAGTCTTCTCATCTGTAAAAGGGTCACAGAGACTCAAGACTACAGCTGGAAGGCATCTGAGATTTTTGTTTTGTTTGTTTTAGTCCAGCTCCCTCCTAGTTCAGAAGAAAACAAAAATCAAGGTTTCTAATATCCATTCTGTCTCCTCATTTGACTGAGGCAGTGAGCAAAAGAAATAATGCCTATAAATATGCTTTGTAAAATGACATATAATACCTAAGGTGGTATTATGATTAGTTCTGATCTCTTCCACCCTGGCCATAGACTCACTTGTCTCAGTGTCTCTTAGTGTTAAAACAGAAAAATGGAGCTGTGCCTGTATGTATATATATCTGTCTGTGTCTGTCTGCATCTTTATCTCATTATTTAGATCTAGAGAGAAAGGAGGAAAGACAGAGCTGGGAGACGGCTGAGGTTGTACGGCATTATTTACAGGGAGGGGGCCAATCCTGAGAACGGCCGTATCCCCTTGGGAGCAGTGACCTAATCAAGATGTATAATTATCTGCCTTATCTAAATGAAAGCATCATTTGAGAAACAGTAATGGGCCTCGGTGTGGCTTCAATTGCTATATAGTTCTCAATTGCTATTGAGTTCTCATTTGCCATGGAGTTCAGTTGCTGAAGGGTAATTATAATGTTTAACAAATATCTTCCCTTTAGGGACCTGATGTTAAAGACACACTATCCTGTTTCTCATTTCACTGAATTACCCAGCTCTCAGGACCATGGCTACCAACCCCAGAAGCACGGGCACTTTCTCCTCTGAAGCTCACCTTTCTACCAGTTTAACTGGTCAGAACATCATGGTCTCAGGGGCCCAGGAGAGAAATCAAGGCAGGACCTCCAAATGGGTCTGCACCCCCCAAATAGTTGTGAGAGTTCTCACTGCCCTTCATGTCTCCCTAATGACTCCAGGACGGCTTGGGAGAATGTGCTTAGTTGATTATTTATCCTCCTACCCCAGGTTCCGGGCACCAGCCCTTCCCCACTACACCAAGACAGAAGACTGTGAGGATCAGAGTACAGGAGGGGCTCACCCTAACACTGCAGATCAAAAACCCTCAGCTCCCCTGCAGACCACAGGACTACAAAAAATAAGGGCCCCGAGGAACTAAAGAGCTTCTTGATGAAAGTGAAAGAGGAGAGTGAAAAATTTGGCTTAAAACTCAACATTCAGAAAGCTAAGATCATGGCATCTGGTCCCATCACTTCATGGGAAATAGATGGGGAAACAGTGGAAACAGTGTCAGACCTTATTTTGGGGCCTCTAAAATCACTGCAGATGGTGATTGCAGCCATGAAATTAAAAGACGCTTACTCCTTGGAAGGAAAGTTATGACCAACCTAGATAGCATATTCAAAAGCAGAGACATTACTTTGCCAACAAAGGTCCGTCTAGTCAAGGCTATGGTTTTTCCAGTGGTCATGTATGGATGTCAGAGTTGGGACTATAAAGAAAGCTGAGTGCAGAATTGATGCTTTTGATCTGGCGTGTTGGAGAAGACTCTTGAGAGTCCCCTGGACTGCAAGGGGATCTAACCAGTTCATTCTAAAGGAGATCAGTCCTGGGTGTTCTTTGGATGGAATGATGCTAAAGCTGAAACTCCAGTACTTTGGCCACCTCATGTGAAGAGTTGACTCATTGGAAAAGACTCTGATACTGGGAGGGGCAGGAGGAAAAGGGGACGACATAGGATGAGATGGCTGGATGGCATCACTGACTCAATGGACGTGAGTTTGAGTGAACTCTGGGAGTTGGTGATGGACAAGGAGGCCTAGTGTGCTGCAATTCATGGGGTCGCAAAGAGTCGGACACAACTGAGCAACTGAACTGAACTGAACTAAGGCTTCCTTTCTTTAGCAGGCATGTTGCATATTCTTTATAGGCTAAGATCTCAGAGTTGAATGGTGCATCTCTCAACCAAACACACACATGCACACGGATCTGGAAGAGGAAGCCCAAACCCAGGACTGTTGCAGAGAGGACTGTTGCCCAAACCCAGCACCTGGGTCCACAGTAGAGCTTTGACTGTGGCACAGAGGTCTGCTTGTGAGAGTTAGCTGGTGGGTGCTGCCCTCCTCATTTGACTGATTTAATAAGCGCAACCCCAGATCCCCACCTTGTCTAGCCTCTGCCCCTCTGCGTCAGTCTACTGACGCAGCTTGAAGACAGGGACCACACCCGCCATATTCACCTTTTATCTCTGTGGCTAGCCCTGCTCTTAATCCTGCAGAGGCACTCAGTAAATGTTTGCAGAATGGATGCTAAACGGCACAAGGAGATGAGTAAAATGTAGTATATCACAGCAAGTTGCCTGCCAACCTGTTCCAAGATGTGGATGGTCTTCAGTGCCATCCCCTCTTCCCAAGGAGTCACCCATAATGAGCCCCAGGGGGGCAGGCTGCTTCTACACAGCTCAATGTGAACTCACAGAGCACCTTCCAGGGAAAACTGGGAAGAGCTGGGAGAGCGAGAAGTATCCTAAGTGGGTGGATAGCCGAGATGACAATCACAGGGACAGTTCCCTGTGCCAGAGGCCAGCATCTCAATGGGTCCTGCGGGTCTGTGATGTCTGGTGTGAGACTCACCACTATGTGGCCATGGTAGGTACCTCGTGAGCTCAGAGAAAATGATCGATTGATTGATTTGTTTATTGGGCCTTTTATTTATTTTGCCCAGAATGATGGATGAATTCAGCAAAGAGAGAAGGAGAGAAGGGACAATCATGTTTGTAGGATGGCCTGTCAGCTGCAGAGTGGCTGAGCCAGCATCCCGTTATTAGCTTGGAAAATAACATTTCTCTCCAGGCCTCACTTAATCCTTCATTGGGAGAATATTTTTTTTCAACCCACATTAATAAAAAACAATAACACAAAATGTGGACGAAGGAATGGTTAGAGTAGGAAGCATGAGGGAGGCAAGGAACTCGTTTAACAGAATTATTTCTATGTTCCTTGAACACTTTGATTAAAGCCATGGGACCTCAATCAAAGTCACTGTAAGGAAAAATAAAAAGATGTCTGAGAACAATTTTGCTCAGGAATTTCTCCTCCTGTATTATATTATGATGGGGGAAGGGGTAAAAAGAAGTTCTATTTGACTCTCCTTTGATCTTTCAAAGTAAAGAAGAACCTTTGAAAAAGAAAAAGAAGAATAGAAATTGACACCAATCTTGTTTCCCTTCTTTTCTTTACTTGCATTAATAACTCAAATGGATTTGAAGTGAGGTATGACCAGTTATTGAACCCAGGACATCCACAAATAAAAACCAGAAATATGTTTAACTAGAGGGAGTTCAAAAGGCCACTAGGTCACCAAGGACCCTCTCTCAGTCATAGATCCTCTCCTGTCAGCTGGTCTGCACACGCGGCAGGAGACAATTTAGAGGACTTGGTATCAAGGTTAAGTCAGACCAAGATGGAAGGTGAGTGAAGAGAGGCCTTCAATTTATATTCCCATTGTGAGTGGATTTTCTGCAGATCCACTTGCAGTAAGGGGTTCCTTCCATGCAAGACTGGTTGCTCCACCAGTCTCGAAGAGGTGGTCGAAGGCAGCAGTATTCAGTTAAGGCAAGGCTGCAAGCACTTGACTTATTTCTGGGTCAGGAATCTGTGTAGCTAGTTCCATGGCTCTCCAAAGATGATCATGCCTTTTATATACCAGCTCTCATGAACCTTTGAAATTTCATGAGTAAGTAGTGATAAACCAGGGCCATCGAAACTAAAAAAAAAAAAAAAAAAAACTTATGCAGATGGTAGAAGTACAGAGATGGGATGTAACCTTCATCTTGCCTACTAATTCTGACTGATTGATAGTGACTACATGTGTTGAGAATGATTCTGAGGATATGTTTGAATTTCACTAGGATAAGTGATCAAATGACTGATGCCTGCTATAGGGGTAGAAGGAAGCACTGGTACCATATGCCATGTATATGGCATCTTGGGTAATTGAAAAGAGCACTGGATATGGAGTCAAAAGACTATGATCCAATGCACTTGAAAATATGTGGGTTATTTTCAAAATATCTTTTGATATTGATTTCTAACATAATTCCATAATGATAAGACAGCAGACTCCGTATAATTTCAATACCTTTAGACGATGAGATTTTTGCACCTTGTTTTATGTTCCTGGGTATGTCTCCTAGTTCACAATCTAGAGGAACTTGAATAGAATTTGTATCCTACTGTTGTCTGAAAATTGTATAAGTCTTAATTATGTTAAATTGGTTCACAGTGCTTTTCAGGTCTACTGTATCCTTCGACTTCTCTGTCTATTCATTCTATTAATTTTTGAGAGTTTGATACTGAAATTCCAACTGAAAATCTTAATTTGTCTACTTTAAAAATTGCAATATGTAGTGGAACTATATGTAACCTTGTTCTGTAATTTACAAGTCTCCTCTAAGTGTGTTATCCTACCTTCATAATTAAAAGGAAAAAAAAAAGTAAAAAAAGACCATGATCTATGACCTTAGAAAAGACCAAATCTTTCTGAGTCACAGGTGGCCCATTCATTAGAACTAACACTAATGACAGAAAATTGATATACATAAACGGACTTGGCAATTTGTGGAACATGTTCACACATGCTATTCCTTTTATTTAAAAAGATCCCAGTTTAAAAAAAATATATATATATATATCATAGAATTGATGCTTTTGAATGTAGTGTTGGTGAAGACTCTTCAGAGCCCCTTGGACTGAAGGAGATCAAACCACTCAATCCTAAAGGAAATCAGTCCTCAATATTCATTGGAAGGACTGATGCTGAAGCTGAAGCTCCAATACTTTGGCCACCTGATGCGAAGAACTGACTCCTTGGAAAAGACCCTGATGCTGGGAAAGATTGAAGGCAGGAGAAGAAGGGGATGACAGAGGATAGGATGGTTGGATGGTGTCACCAACTTGATGGACATGAATTTGAGCAAGCTCTGGGAGTTGGT
Source organism: Madoqua kirkii (assembly GCA_006408675.1). Lineage (NCBI taxonomy): Eukaryota > Metazoa > Chordata > Mammalia > Artiodactyla > Bovidae > Madoqua > Madoqua kirkii. Next base: position 3,257 of record SJYC01107788.1, on the reverse strand, counting down.
AATGGACAGGGAAGCCTGATGTGCCACAGTCCATGGGATCACAAAGAGTCGGACACGACTGAGTGAACTGAACTGAACATAAAATTGGGACTTCCCTGGTGATCCAGTGGTTAAGACTTTTTGCTGACAGTGCAGGGGTCCTGGGTTTGATCCCTGGTCACGGAACTATATCCCACATGCCACAACTAAGACCTCGTATGATATAATAAATAAATAAATAAATAAATAAATATTTTTAAAAAAGCTTTATTGAGCATTTTAACAAATTTTAAGAATACAGTGCAGTGGTAGTGAGTACATTCATATTGCTATGCAAACATCAGCACTATTCATCTCCAAAACTTTTTCACTTTCCCAAATTGAAACTCTGCATCCATCAGACAACAACTTCCCATCCTCCCCTCCTCCAGCCCCTGGCAACCACCACTGTGCTTTCTGCCTCTATGAATATGACTCCTCTAGGACCTTATAAGAGTGGGATCACTCAGTACTCACTCTTCTGTGTCTGGCTTATCTCACTTAGCACATCTTCAGGGTTCATCTGTACCATCCATGTTGCAGTTCTGTACCATCAGAACTACCTTCTTCTCTAAGGTTAAAGACTATTCCATTTAATGTATAGACCAATTTTGTTTATCCATTCTTCTCTCAGTGGACACTTGAGCTGTTTTCAAATTTTGGCTCTTGTGAATAATGTTGCTCTAAACCTGAGTGGGCAAATAGCTATTCAAATCCCTGCTTTAAATTCTTTTGGGTATATACCCCAGAAGAGGAATGATTGAGTCATGTTAATTATCTTCTTCTTTTTTTTAGGAACCACCATACTGTTACCATCTCTTTTCAAATTCCAATTAGTAATGCCTATTTGGAATACTTCATGGAGAAGTTAAAGGATCACAAAGAGACAAAAGTCCATGAAATTCAAATGGAAGTCAGCCTGGACCTGGCTAAGAGCAGGCGGTGAATTCCCATCCCTCTCTTGCAGCTGCCCAAGATGCAGGTGGCTCCAGCAGGGCATCAGGATGGAAAGGCATCAGGATGGAAGAGCAACAGCTTGAGCCTGTCTGCCCTGCCACCCGCTGATGTGCAGGGAGCGCATGGTCCCTGGGCCTGGACCAGCTCTCTAGTGGGAAGGCACAGGCTCACAGGCAAGAGTGTTACCCTTGGCAGGAGGATAGCTCAGATGCTGCCTCCTGGATTGAGCCTGTCTGCCCTGCCACCCGCTGATGTGCAGGGAGCGCATGGTCCCTGGGCCTGAACCAGCTCTCTAGTGGGAAGGCACAGGCTCACGGGCAAGAGTGTTTCCCTTGGCAGAAGGATAGCTCAGATGCTGCCTCCTGGAACGCAGACCCCTCCGTGGGAAGGGCGAAGGGGAGGGAAAGATGGAGAAAGGTGGACGGCCAAGGTGGGAGGAAGCCATTAGCATTTTGGTTGTAACATATTTATGCTTGGGCTTTGTCATGTGTTGCAAATAACAGGATATTCTGATAGAGACTCAGCTTTCAAATAACAGGCTAAAATGAAAGAAACGCACTGCTTTTCTTTGTTCCACAAAGGCCCTGGCAGCTGGCAAGACCCGAGCTAGTCTGCCAGAGTACAAAGCTTTAGAGTTCTTGTCCTTCCGATGATGGGGTGGTGGTCTAATGCCAGCTCACAGCCATTAAGTGGCTGGGCTGCCTGGATGCATCCCATGCCCAGGCACCACTGGCATCTGGGAGTGGCAACTAGCCCAATGGGCTCTTCCTTTCTCCAAAAAGTTGTCTGGAAGTCACTGGACTTAGAGGGCCTGCGGAGAGTCATTCAGCCCAAACTCCTGCCTAGAGAGGATACCAGCAAAACCATTCCAAACCAGCAGGAATTCTTCTCACTATCAAAACTCTCCTTTTTTGGTGCTGTTCTGGGGATGTGGAAAATGATGGTCCCTTTTCCAGTCCATCTTCATGGTCTAACATGAGGTGAAATAGGCAGGCTTTAGGATCCAGCTAACTTAGGCTGATTCCCAGGGCTCACAGTTATTAGTTTGTGAATTTAGGAAAATTACTCCAATTACTATACTGCTTAATCCTCACATTCTTCATCTGCAAACTGGAGATAAACAAGAATGTTTGTCTTATCTCACTGAGTGATGCAGGGTGCCTGGCACCTCAGAGCACAGTGTAAGCTATGAGGGTTATACTCCCTCCAGGAGGAGGCATCCCCCTCAGGAAAGGTACCCAAAGCCCCTTTGAAAGATGTCCACCTGGCAGATGGCCTTCCACCAATGCCCCCAAGCGCTGGGTTAGCCATTTGCTGGATGATAATGGCTTCTCATCAAACTTGAAGGTCTAGGAATAAAACCTGACACTTTACCTCCTCCAAGTTTGCATCTGGTGAGCTTAATTGCTCCATCAATAAGCCGAGAGCACTCAGTAGTGAGTAAATAAAAATGCTAGCTTACTATGGCCCCTGGGTGCAAAGAGGAAGGCCTCCTTCTGAGTGTCTTCATGTCCTGCCCCTTATCTTTCCAGGGGCCCTTAGGGGGCTGGTGGATTCTGGGCACACCTCTGTCTGGAGGAAGCCACCCCACTCTGGAGCTCAATCTTCCAAATGAATTTTGGACAAATTCATTTCTTGACTACTTTATATTTTAATGGGTCCATGATTCTGGGACTGTGGGTGAAGGATAGGAATACCAGGAAAGAAAAAGACAGGAAAGGCTACTGACACAAGGCAGAGGGTAAGAGTGGGGCCCAAAATCAGGACTCCTGCACTCAGGTGGAAGGAGAGGAAATTCAGAGAGAGGAAAAGGAGATTCAGAGAGAGGACAGACACTTGCAAGGAAATAGCTTCTCTGCCAAGTCCTCTCACATGGAAACCTGTGTTCCCAGGGACACTGTTGAAACTCAGTTCCTCTTAGAACTTGAAAACTGAGCTGGCAGTGCTCACTGCAAATGGGAGAGCTAGGTGGCCCTGCCTCCATCTTTTGTACCAGTAACCACAGGACGTGGGACTCTATCACCCTCCCAGTACCCCGGGTACCTCGCTGTGGCTCAGGGAGCTGGGCGGCTCCCGAAGTGACACAGTGAGATCAATTAGAAGGTGTGAACCCTTCTCAAATATAACTGGTGACAGGAAGCTGCACACTGAGAGAAACTGGAAGAAACCTACAACCTTGGTAGGTCTGACCCCATACTCATGTCGCAGTGATGAGGAGGAGATATTGTTCAGTACCTGAAGAAGGAGGGGGGCCAATAATGAACCTCCATCTTGAGGGGATA
>SJYC01107787.1:0-60684 GCA_006408675.1 Madoqua kirkii | reverse complement strand
GGCATCAGGATGGAAAGGCATCAGGATGGAAGAGCAACAGCTTGAGCCTGTCTGCCCTGCCACCCGCTGATGTGCAGGGAGCGCATGGTCCCTGGGCCTGGACCAGCTCTCTAGTGGGAAGGCACAGGCTCACAGGCAAGAGTGTTACCCTTGGCAGGAGGATAGCTCAGATGCTGCCTCCTGGAACGCAGACCCCTTCGTGGGAAGGGCGAAGGGGAGGGAAAGATGGAGAAGGGTGGACGGCGAAGGTGGGAGGAAGCCATTAGCATTTTGGTTGTAACATATTTATGCTTGGGCTTTGTCACGTGTTGCAAAGGATATTCTGATAGAGACTCAGCTTTCAAATAACAGGCTAAAGTGAAAGAAACGCACTGCTTTTCTTTGTTACACAAAGGCCCTGGCAGCTGGCAAGACCCGAGCTAGTCTGCCAGAGTACAAAGCTTTAGAGTTCTTGTCCTTCCGATGATGGGGTGGTGGTCTAATGCCAGCTCACAGCCATTAAGTGGCTGGGCTGCCTGGATGCATCCCATGCCCAGGCACCACTGGCATCTGGGAGTGGCAACTAGCCCAATGGGCTCTTCCTTTCTCCAAAAAGTTGTCTGGAAGTCACTGGACTTAGAGGGCCTGCGGAGAGTCATTCAGCCCAAACTCCTGCCTAGAGAGGATACCAGCAAAACCATTCCAAACCAGCAGGAATTCTTCTGACTATCAAAACTCTCCTTTTTTGGTGCTGTTCTGGGGATGTGGAAAATGATGGTCCCTTTTCCAGTCCATCTTCATGGTCTAACATGAGGTGAAATAGGCAGGCTTTGGGATCCAGCTAACTCAGGCTGATTCCCAGGGCTCACAGTTATTAGTTTGTGAATTTAGGAAAATTACTCCAATTACTATACTGCTTAATCCTCACATTCTTCATCTGCAAACTGGAGATAAACAAGAATGTTTGTCTTATCTCACTGAGTGATGCAGGGTGCCTGGCACCTCAGAGCACAGTGTAAGCTATGAGGGTTATACTCCCTCCAGGAGGAGGCATCCCCCTCAGGAAAGGTACCCAAAGCCCCTTTGAAAGATGTCCACCTGGCAGATGGCCTTCCACCAATGCCCCCAAGCGCTGGGTTAGCCATTTGCTGGATGATAATGGCTTCTCATCAAACTTGAAGGTCTAGGAATAAAACCTGACACTTTACCTCCTCCAAGTTTGCATCTGGTGAGCTTAATTGCTCCATCAATAAGCCGAGAGCACTCAGTAGTGAGTAAATAAAAATGCTAGCTTACTATGGCCCCTGGGTGCAAAGAGGAAGGCCTCCTTCTGAGTGTCTTCATGTCCTGCCCCTTATCTTTCCAGGGGCCCTTAGGGGGCTGGTGGATTCTGGGCACACCTCTGTCTGGAGGAAGCCACCCCACTCTGGAGCTCAATCTTCCAAATGAATTTTGGACAAATTCATTTCTTGACTACTTTATATTTTAATGGGTCCATGATTCTGGGACTGTGGGTGAAGGATAGGAATACCAGGAAAGAAAAAGACAGGAAAGGCTACTGACACAAGGCAGAGGGTAAGAGTGGGGCCCAAAATCAGGACTCCTGCACTCAGGTGGAAGGAGAGGAAATTCAGAGAGAGGAAAAGGAGATTCAGAGAGAGGACAGACACTTGCAAGGAAATAGCTTCTCTGCCAAGTCCTCTCACATGGAAACCTGTGTTCCCAGGGACACTGTTGAAACTCAGTTCCTCTTAGAACTTGAAAACTGAGCTGGCAGTGCTCACTGCAAATGGGAGAGCTAGGTGGCCCTGCCTCCATCTTTTGTACCAGTAACCACAGGACGTGGGACTCTATCACCCTCCCAGTACCCCGGGTACCTCGCTGTGGCTCAGGGAGCTGGGCGGCTCCCGAAGTGACACAGTGAGATCAATTAGAAGGTGTGAACCCTTCTCAAATATAACTGGTGACAGGAAGCTGCACACTGAGAGAAACTGGAAGAAACCTACAACCTTGGTAGGTCTGACCCCATACTCATGTCGCAGTGATGAGGAGGAGATATTGTTCAGTACCTGAAGAAGGAGGGGGGCCAATAATGAACCTCCATCTTGAGGGGATATCACAGATGACTTGGTCCAGATGAAGAGCCAATACGGCTGGGCCAGATGATCACGTGTGGAGACAGCATGTCCATGGAAAACAAACGCCACAGGGACAGGAGAAAGAGGGACAGAAGGAACCAGCAAAGGGCTTTGGCAGGAGCTGAGTGTCTGCTGGGACTCAGGCTCTTTAGCTGAACTGACTTGAGTCCTCACGACAGACAGGCAGTACAGGTCTGAGGCTGTTCTGTTGCTAAATTGTGTCTGACTTGTTGTGACCCCGTGAACTGTAGCACACTGGGCTTCCCTGTCCTTCCCCATCTTCCAGAATTTGTTCAAATTCATGTCCATTGAGTCAGTGATGCCCTCCAACCATCTCATCCTCCGTTGCCTCCTTCTCCTCTTGCAGCAGGGTCTTTTCCAGTGAGTTGTCTCTTTGCATCAGGTGGCCAAAGGATTGGAGCTTCAGCATCAGTCCTTCCAATGAATATTCAGGGTTGATTTCCTTTAGGATTGACTGGTTTGATCTCCTTGCTGTCCAAGGGACTCTCCAGAGTCTCTTCCAGCACCACAATTCATAAGCATCAACTCTTCACCACTCAGCCTTCATTAGTTCAAGGAACTTCTGGAATTCATATAGTACGGATCTTCAGATCCATACGTAACTACTGGAAAAACCATAGCTTTGACAATACATACCTTTGTCAGCGCAGTGACATCTCTGCTTTTTAATATTCTGTCTAGGTTTGTCATAGATGAGAAAGCTGAGAGCCGGAAGGCTGAGTAGCCGAGCCTTGGCCTCCCAGGGGTGAGCAGGGGGACTGCACTCCCCACACCGAGTCCCTGGCCAAAGCCGGCTCCTTCCACTGGGTCACCCACCACTCTATTAGTGCTCCAGGACTGATGGAAGACAGAGACCACCATAGGGGGCAAGGAGCTTTCTGTGATAACATAGAGAACACTCACACGGAGTAAGGAGGGTGGGTAAGAGAGGAGGATGCCTTGGAAAATGGCCGTGGAGCAGGGTGTAGATTGAACCCCAGTAAATCCTGAGAGCGTGAGCGAAGGTGGGGCAGGGTCACTTTGGGAGGAAAGGGAGTAGAACAGGGGCACTTTTACTATTCTATGCTAGTCAGGGTTGTTGGTTGTTTTTTTTTTTTTTTTTTGGTTCAATGTACAAAAACTATTGATCAATTATTAAGATTCAAGAGGAAAAGGCAGCAAGGACAGTACAATGTCAGGCGGAAGGAGCAGAGGGGAGGGGCGAAAGGGGAGAAGTGGGTGGTCCACACAGGCCTTTCTCCCCATCACTCTCCTTCCTGCCAGCAGCTCCAGGGACCTGCCAGGCGTCCACAGGAGCAGCTGCGTGAGCCCGAGTCCAGCTGGTGGGATGCCCCCACTGACCTGGGGTCCAGAGGAGAAGGCAGGGCCCTGCTCTCTCCTGTCAGCCCTGTCCTCGCTCCAGCTGGCATGTGGAGAGGTCCCAGGCTGGGCCCTCGGCAGCTCGTGCCTGGCCATGAAGCCCAGATACCCACGCACAGGTGTGCCTCATCCACCGTGGCTCAAGGACACCTCATTCCACTCTGGGCAGCGTGCCCAGCTCAGCCAACAGCTGCAGACAAGGCTGGAGCTGGGGGGAAGCTGACACACATACATCTACCAGGGAGCCGGGCACAGCCCTAAAGCATCTCGGCCCAGGACCTCGAGTAGCAGGGCGGCCAGGGTGGAATTTGCCATTACCTGCCTTGAGCCATGGGGTGATATTGGATTTCAAGCACTGACCTTGGGCCTCACCTCCCATCCGCAGTCATGTCTGCATACACCTGCCACAGCTCACAGCCCCACCCAAGGGCCAGATCCTTCCCCAGCCCTAATCCAGAGCATTCCCCTGTGCTACCCCAAGCAGCCAGCTCCTCGTCTGGGTGACCTGCTTAGATCTGCCGGAGACTGATACGCCCAGCTGCACAGGCGAGCCCGGAGGCTCCCCCAGCCCTTTAACATGAGCCGATATCCCCAGCGCCTCCGCTATTTGACCAACACAGCCCGCCCCTTTCAACTCAGTCTTCCCCTCGAGCAAAATCAGTAGCAAAGACGGCGCTAAGTGGAGTGACCTAAGCCCCTTTCTCTGATTCTCAGGCCCCAAGAGCCACCCAGGTGCCAGCAACCTGCTAAGACATAGCACCAGACCCCTTGCTGATATCATGTGCGTTTCCTCCCTCCTCAGTGAAAGGGACAGAATTGTGGTATCCAGCCTGCAGGTGAGCAGAGAGCTCCCTGAGCCTGGTGAGAACTGAGATGAGCAGATGGATAGTTTCAGCCACCGTCCCAGAGAGCTTCCCACGGGGGTCAGGCTAATAAGCCCTCCGGCTCCACTACAGAGAGGCCCTGGTGGGTGCAACAGTCACCAGCAAGACAGAGTACCACCACTGTGTCAACAGTGAACAATGTTCCACTGAAGCCTCAGCCAACAGGCAGGCAATGTCACGTCTACCCCAACACCACTGCTGTGAACAATGGGCTCATCAAATAAAGGGAACTTTACAGACTGTGGAGGGATGGTCTTGATATCTTATCTGTCCATTACGGCCCCCTGAGAAGTAGGTGAAAATTGCTAATTGCCACAGAGCCCCGGTTGGCTAGTTTGGGACATGGCTCCCAAGCTTTTCATACTGAGTCAACGAGAGTCAGCGTGGTTCCTTGCCTCCCAACCTCAACCCTGTTTGGGAACTAGAGAGTGAAAAATCCAGACACAGTCTGCCCAAAGTGCCCTTTCAGTGGGTGGGCTCAGAGAGAACCCACATCTTTCTATCACAGATTCTGCCCTGCATGACATTCCAGGGATGAAGCAGGTAGCCAGCTGCAAGGGGGATCCCCTGAGAACCCACAGGCCTCTGAGGCCTGAGACGTCACGGGTTCTCAGTTCAGACGCAGCCTCTCAAACACTGAAGGACACCCAGCCCAAGGCCTTCTGATACTCTGTGGCCTTAAATAACCTTTAGAAAATCATACATTTGTTTGGGAAGTAAAGTCTACATTTAGATAATAAAACTTGTCTTGCTCTGTCTATATTTGGCAGTGCCAACTCTCCTGGACTGTGTGTGTTGCCTATTTCTACTTCTCTCATATCACTAATACAAGAGAATATAAATAAATGCCAGCAGGAGGCAAATTCACTCAATGGAGCCAGAGCAGGTGCTTTTCTTGAGTTCTGTTGACTCATTTTTAGAGGCTTTCACCTCACCTGCTCCAGCTCCTGGGTGCTATGACTGAGCCAGCCCAATCCCTGCATTTAGGGAGAACCATATTTACAGAGAACCAGAGAATCCCAGGGATCGGGGAGCCTGGTGGGCTGCCGTCTCTGGGGTCGCACAGAATTGGACATGACTGAAGCAACTTAGCAGCAGCAGCAGCAGTCAATCCTAAAGGAAATCTACCCTGGATATTCACTGGAAGGATTGCTGCTGAAGCTGAAATTCCAATTCTTTGGCCACCTGATGTGAAGAGACAAGTCATTGGAAAACCCTGATGCTGGGCAAGATTGAGGGCAGGAAGAGAAGAGGGTGGCAGTGGATGAGATGGTTGGATAGTACCACTGACTCAACGGATATGAATTTGAGCAAACTCCGGGAGATAGTGGAGGACAGGGAAAGCTGGTATACTGCAGCCCATGGAATCACAAAGAGCTGGACACAACTCACAACTGAACAACAATATCTCCAAAAAGACATAGCTGTCCAGTGAGCTGACAGCCCATCTCTGCCCTGAGGGGCCCCAGTGAGGATGTGCAATGTCCACAGCATGTAGTGAGAGATGGTGCTTGGTTTGAAGGGGCCCCTGAATGAGTGATAGCTACATGTGGACAGCCACCCTGGTGGGCAGGGGGAGAGCCAGTGGAGGATCAGGAAAGTGGAGAGGAAATCTCAGGGCAGAAGAACATGCAGTGGGGGAGGGCTTGCCTCAGGGCTAGGATTTGACTGGAAGGGACTGTGTGTGCCTCTGAAGTCAAGGCAGAGAAGCAGGTACAGAAGGAACCAGGTTATATGTTCCTTGGCCCCATGGTATGTATACAGTAGGAACCAATATGATGGAAAGGAGGGGTGCAGGGAAGGCAGAAGAAGGAAAGAATGACATTAAGACAATGGCCATTTGAATGGATGAGAAAAAATGTTTATGAAAAACTGCCCCAGATGTCCCTCAGGGATGGTCCAGACCCTAAAAGGCAAAGAGGCCCCCCATCTCCAGCCGCCAGTTGCCTACAAGTGGGGTCTTAAATCACTTCTAGTGACATTTCTCTCTGGTGACCTTGAGACCTCTCAGATGTGAGAGCCTATTTCTGAACAGAACTCCAAGAGGGAAGTGTTGGAATGGGGCATTAGTCCGGGTGGAGGAGTTAATAAAGCCAAGGTACTGAGAGGTCTGCAGGCCAAGACTAAAGTGACGTGGAGGGGAGGGAAGAGACTGCCCGGGAGGGAGGCTGGGATTGGAGTGGGGTGGTGAGGGAGCTGAGGGATGCTCACAGCGGTCCTCAAAATGGAGGAATCAAAGAGAAGGTGCCAGGGACAGCGAGTGAGAAGGAGTGAGGAGGCGCCAGGGACGTCATCACAGCCCATATAGGGGCCTGTTGATCAGCCCCCTCCAACACCCCCCTAATTCACACTCAGCCACTGAGGAGCGCTGGAGTTCATATAACAGCCTGAGGAATCACCCTGGGACACTTGATCAGGAAGGTGAGACATTCAACCGGGAACGATTCCAGAAATTCCTTGTGCATTCCAGAGCCAGAAAGATACTATCCTTTGATGATCTGTATCACCACTCTGTGTAATTAATGTGGATCATCCCCTCTAGATTAACACTAATACTATTTTGGCCCCAGCCTGGTTCTTACTTCCTATCTGTCAACTCACCATGACCCAGTGTGACCAGACATGCACACACATGCTTTGGAAAAAACCTATATCCATGGGCCATGCCACATGACACCACAGGAGGGGCTGCAAGGCCAGGTATTCAGCAAAACAAAACAAAAAGGCAGAGCAGATTTCCTACCAGACAAGAGCTTAACTTTTCCAATCCAGAAGAAGCAGGAGAGAATGACTAAGCTGAGTCTGAGATGATCCCCTTGACTGTTTCTGTCATTTTGATTTGTACGCTTCTGCAGAACAAATGATGCCACATTCAGTATCATCACATCGATCACATAGGTATGGGGTGTGTCTGTGTCCTCAAGATCGCGCCCGCATTGAAGGGGTCTCCTAACACATTTTTTGTTGGGATTTGCGGATACTGTTCTTCTTAAAGAAGTGAGATAGGCCCATGGCAGATTCCTCCTCCTAACGACATCAGCTCAGCTACTCCACACCTGTTCTAAGCAGGAGTAGAATCTCCTAAGCCAACCTATGTGTCTCCTCTATTTTAAAATACCTTGATGGTTAGTAGATGCTACTCATAGCCACCCAGATCTCACAGACTGGACACCAGCATGATGAACAGGAAAGATGGAGGCTTTTAGAATCAGACCCACAAAGGATCAAATTCAACAGCCTGGAACACTGTCTGACACACAACACATGCATGCGTGCATGCCTGCTCAGTCACTTGTCTTGTCTGACTCTTTGTGTCTCCACGGACTATAGTCCACTGGCTCCTCTGTCCACGGGATTCTCTAGGCAAGAATACTGGAGTGGGTTGCCAAGGTCTCCTCAATATAGGCTCTTCCTGGCCCAGGGATCAAACACACGTCTGCCTGCATCTCCTGCATTGCAGGTCGATTCTTTACCCATTGAGCCACCTGGGAAGCCGGACACACAGCAAGCACTTGATAAATATCTGATAAATGAAATTCTGGTTCTGCTACTCATCAATGGTATTATGTAAATTCTTGAAGGCTCAACTCTCTCAGTATAGAAAGGGAAAGTTGGGATGCTTACAGAAACTAATCTATGCCTGAGGGCTGCGTAAAGGGTTTGGCACGGAGAGGAGGGCAGTTCTCAGGAAACCAACATTTCATAAGCGTCTACTTGCAAAGTCATAAAATACTTTGATGCAATGCCATTATAAATGACTAAACATTTACTGAGTGCTTACTATTGCCAGACACTTTTCTATTGGCTTAGCATCCATTACTGCTTTTAATCTACCACACATTATGTGCTTAGTCACTCAGTCATGTCCAACTCTTTGCAACCCTTTAGACCGCCTGCCAGGCTTTTCTGTCCATGGGATTCTCCAGGCAAGAATACTGGAGTGGGTTGTCATTTTCCTGATCCAGGGATCAAATCCGTGTCAACTCCTGCATTGGCAGGTGGATTCTTTACCCATTGAGCCATCGGTGAAGCCCCCCACTCCCACTATGGGGGTGGGTAAATACGATTATCCCCATTTTGCACGGGCAACAATGATTTCGAGTTTTGAAAGTGGCCGAGAGATGATGTGCCCTGACAGTAGAAGCAATGCAAAGCGTATAGGGCACATGGAAGGAAATGGCAACCCACTCCAGGAAATATTCTTGCCTAGAGAATCTCATGGACAGAGAAGCCTGGCAGGCTACAGTCCACAGGGTCACAAAGAGTCAGGCAGAACTGAGTGAATAATACTTTCACTTTTCTTTCATAGGGCACATGGACCAGCCCTGGCTACCCACAAGTCCTGCCTGAACTTCCCTGCCAACTTCTTCCCCAGACTCAGCAACCAGTGAACCCACCATTGGCCACACCCACTCTTACAAAGTCCTTCCCAAGGTCTAGAGGAGAAGTCCAGAGGATGGGAAAGAAAAGGCAACCATTCCTTACACACCAGGATTCTATGACTGGAGCCAGGGCACCAAGTTCTCAGACTGAGTTGCTGAGCCCACAGGGGCAGTTTTGGCACATTTAAGTCACAGACACCTCCAGGTGCAAGAGTCTCAGAGGCAGACATACACCTTTCTGGCTGTCTTATTTTCCCCTGGAAATCCAGATCACATTATCACTCTGAAACTCAGGAGGCTTTTGAAGTCATTGTATTCAGACTATAAACCACATACACGCAAAACTGCTGGCCTTCATTAGCGGGGAAAAAAGGCTGTTGGACGGTTTGGCTACTAACGGCTTTCTGGCATTTGTATCATGACTTTAAATAATGAGATGCCCATGGAAAGGCTGGGGTGGAGGAGGGGGCACTCAGCAGTCACAAAAGGGAGGAATCTGGGAAAACAGGGAACTTTTCATCTGCGATAAGAAACACTTACGGCTCTGATTAGGCTTTCGGCTCAGTCAGGGAGGTCCCCTGGCTTTAATAAAATCTCATTTTCCCCTTAAACTCTCCCATGTGGTAGGGGCCCAGAGTTTAATGGGGATATAAGAGATGATCCCAACCTGAGGCTCAGGTGGCAGCAGCCCCCAACCCTCCAGCCCAGCAGCTGGGATTGATCACAGAGCTGCCGGTAAGCCACACACAAGCCGCTACACATCAGAGAATAATCATGAGCCGTTTGATGCTGACCTGGGCCAGGCCAACATGGCAGCCAGGCTCCTGTGCCTGCCTGCTTGGAGGATGGAGACGCTCATCCTGCTGGTCTTTATTAAGAGGGGACTCAAGGAGTATGCCGACCAGTTCCAACATGTGATTTACTAACGGACGTCTGTATTTGAAAGCCTCCCTGGCTATAATCTACGCCTGATCCCTTAAGGTTCCCATCAGTGCTGGCTGATCTTGTTCATTTGGACGGGGGCACGGTGGTGAATTCATCTCCCCTGTCAGGTGCAATTCTATCAGGGGGTCTCACTCTCAGTTCTGAAGGCCTGACTCACAATGCTTAATACCACCCGAAGGACTCCTTCACGAGATGGGCAGGATGTCACAACGGCGGAGCTGTTGGGAGATGCCAGCTCTGAGCCAGCAGAGGCTGGAGGGAGGTGGAGTATGAGCAGCTGGTAATTAGAAATCACCAGTGGGTATCAGAACATATCCATCAGAAACCCACAGAGATGAACATGCCCCAGTGTCTTCATGAGAGATGGGAGCTGGTGTTGGTTCTGAGTTTTCATTCCACTATTGCACAAGGAGCACCACTTGGTAAGCCCTTGAACCCCAACCCTAAGACTAAGACTAAGAAATATCACAGCTAGCAACATGATCTTCACTTCTAGACAAATCTGTGTGAAGCGCTGGCACCAACAGAGACCATATCACTTTCATACAGCAATTTTATTACCAATTCAAACAGGCACACTTGCTCTTAAATCCACAAAAGTGCTCCAGCTTTCTCCAGGGGGAAAAAAAACACATGCGGTGGTAAGACACCAAGAGTCAGTCCCAGCCATTACCTGACAAGTTTATTTCTGCCCAGGACGAATCCTCCACTGTTTTCAAGATATCAGAGAGCTACTCTGATAAACAATGTGCCCGAGAGTGCATGGGAAAGACCAACAGAGGCAGGGCTGCTCCCTGCCCTCCCCGTTTCCTTCCGGACAGCACAGCTCACTTCCGCAAGGGCTGTGACGTGGACGCTCCCCACCTATCTGTGTTCTTTATTCCAAAGCAGAGGGATTTTGCATCCTAGTGGAGGTCTGGGCAGGGCCAGGGTAGGAGAGGCACCTGGCCAGACAGAGACTTCTCGGGGTGTCGACTAGCCTCAGTTGTCTAGATCCGCCTCATCCTGGTCCTTGCCTTTGAGCAGCCTCCAGAGACTCAGCCTCCCTACCTCTGACCCAGCCCAGCTCGAGTATCTAGGATAACATCATTCAACTCACAGAGACATCTTCCCGAGAGTCCAGAAGTCTGGGTGTCCCCTAACAAGTGGGAAAGTCACTGGAGGCTCAAATAAAAGTGCTACAGACAGGGCTCCCCCAGCCTTTAACTCTGTTCACCAGAGACAAACGCTGTGTGTACTCTCGTGAGCCACTGGGGACCACACAGGTGTCAGCTGCCCTGCCCGACAGCGTCTCATAGAGGCCCCAGGACGAACAGCAGACAGACATGTGATCAAGTGACCGGAACAGTGTGATCTATGAAAACACGGGGCTATCGAGGAGTCCAGCTGCAGTCCATTAAGCAAGGCAATCTGTTCTGCTCCAGGACAAGGAGGGAGAGAGGGACAGATCAGAGAAGGCTTCTGAGAGGAGGTGACATCTGAGCTGAGGAGGAGCTCTCAGGACAGTCAAAAAGGTGGGGAGGGGGCTAAAGACAGAAAGGACCAGATACATTCATCAGAAAGGTAGGGAGACAGAGCAAAACCCAACTTGGAACTGCTGGAGTTTAGTGTGTGGAGCTGGGGGACCATGCATGCGATGCAGAAGACAAAGTGGTTAGGGACAGCCCTGGTGTTCTAGTGGCTAAGACTCTGCTCTCCCAGTGCAGGGGACCCGGGTACAATCCCCAAAGCAGGGGGCTCAGGTTCAATCCCTGGCCAGGGAACCAGATCCCACATGGCACAGCTAAAGATCCCACATGCTGCAATGAAGATCCTGAGTGCTACCACTAAGATGCCAGTGGCCAAATAAATAAATACATAGTTTTTTTTTTTTTAAAAAAAAGGTTAACAGAAACCCAGGGAGGCAGGGAGCGATATTGCCTTCCAACTCACTTGATAGGAAAGAGTGGACGGCTGGTCTGTGGGCGTGGCCATAGACAAACGCCTGGCACTTACAGAACCTCAGCCCACGGGTTGTTCAAAGTCCCTGGAAAGTCCTAGGGGCCTACAGCCGGGGTGGGGGATGCAGACCCACAGCACCAGGAGGCACAGCACAAGCAGGCAGACACGGGGAGGGGGGGGAGGAGGGTGTCCCAGGCTCACATGCATGCAGGCACCTGCAGCAGAGCCCCCTGCCAACAACATCCCAAGAAGCGGCTGCTTCTCTTCATTTACACTTGATTCCACTCTCCCAGATACTTCCTTTACAGGTGCTGTTTTGAAGGCCCTTCAGACTTCATGACTATAAACAGTGATGTTGGGCAAGGCGCTTTCCACAAGAAGCGGCCATGAGGAAACAAAATTGCTGCCGTGAAATCTGTGCTTGCGCGAAGTGATTTGCTGAGTGATAACCATTTGTCAGGAGCCCTGATCAATCTCCTGCACAGGCAGGAGAGCAGGCCTCCCAGCCTCCTAACATCTCTATCCTGCAGCGGAGGCTGTGCCCCTCTCCTGAGATTTCACCCATCGGTCCCTGCCTGTGACTTGGGTCTGGGTTTGGGATCCTCCAGAGATGTGGTCCCTGGAACTGTCCTAGAAGGGACACAGGCTGACCGTCACCTCACCCAGGCCCCACCTGCACCCCAGCTTCCTTGCACCTCTGTCCCCTTGACCTCCCAAGGTCACCTTATGACTTTCGGGTGTGAAGCAGGGTTAATCACCTCCAGGCTTTCGGTGGGAAGAGCTGAATCCCAGCCCTGGGCAGCACTTGGCTTATGGAGAAACTTATCTTGCTTGCGTTGTTCTTTTCATCAAACATGAATGCCAACAAAAACTCCTCTCCCAGCCTCATGAATTTTGTAAAAAACAAAACACAGGGGGAAAAATTCTACACAGCACTCCCCAGATATTCTCTGTGAGACAATAAAAGGGATCGTCTCTCTCTCTCTCTCTCTCTCTCTCTCTCTCTCTGTCTGTCTCGGAAAGGCTATTTAGCAAGAGCCGGTGATATGAGATGCTTATATTATTAAACAGTGCCCAGTGGCCTTGTTTACGGGGACCCACTTGGAAAACAGCCAGGCCCCAAAATACAGCCAGGTCTCCTCATCTTCCCCAAACCATTTCAAATATTTTCAGTTCTAAAGATCTTTCTCCCCCCGCCCCAAGCTGAACACCCTCTGCTTCCTGTTTATCGACACTCATAGCATGGCTCTTGAAGAGTGTGTTTCTCTGATAAGCAGAGAGCTTTTCCAGATGCAGGTTTCTTCATGCTCAAACTTAAAAAGAGAGAGAGAAAGAAGGAGGAGGAAGAAAAGAGAGTGCCGGGATGAGGAGGGAGGAAATCTGGAGGATAAGAGGTGGCTCTCCCCCAACCTGTGGTACCCACACAGCACATGGGACAGGGCTGCAAGGCATTCCCACAGCATCCGCAGAGCCAGCCTCTGCCCCGCTCCTGCCCATCACACCTGCTCCCCGCCTCAGTGCTCTGCTGCTTGGAGGGACTGTCTGATTGACTCGTGCCCCTCAGTGGCCACCAGCACAGAGCCGGCAGAGGAGCGTCTGCTTTCTACTTGAAAATCACTTTGCTTTCCAGGAGACGTCTGTGAGAGGGAAGCTGTGGCTGGAGGTAATGATTAGAACGTGAGAAACCCAGGCTGAGCAGAGGGAAGGGCTGAGAAGCTGGCCTGACAAAGCGCTGTTTCTCCCAACACTGTCTGGGAAGAGAGAAAAGAAAGGAAAAGATACCCAGGGTTCAGGACTACGAGTTGGGTGCTGAGAGAAGGGAGCTGAGACCCTGTGGGAGGCTCATGGGGCCTTCAGAGCAATCTACCAACTCCTACCAACACAGTCCTTGTTCCTTAAGTCTCGGGAGAGAAGGTTCGGGCAACACCCAGTGACTGCATCCCTGACCCCTGCCCCCCTCCCCGCCGAGCCCCGTGTTCCCAGTACAACCATCTGTGCCGGGACTCAGGTTCTCCAATTATCTTGTTTCTGTCAGAAGCACCCACGTTATTCTCAGGAGTCACGACTGTACCTGTGTGGAGGCACTCACTGGTACAGCTCAGTGTCTCACATCACAGAAGCGATATTGTTCTCATGTGCCAGAGGTCGAATGCTCTCAAGCCACGAAAATGGTTGTTCTCGCCGTGTAGGACTGGAGATGTGCTTTAGAGCAAACGGGAGGACTGTTTATTTATCACTTTTTGGGTGCGCTGGGTCTTCATTGCCGCCAGGCTTTTCTCCAGTTGCGGTGCGGGGGCTCAAGGGCACGCAGGCTTAGTGGTGGCGTTCCTGGGCTCTAGAGTGCTGGCTCCGTAGTTGCGGCACGTGAGCTTGGCTGCTGCACGCAGGATCTTCCTGGGTCAGGGATCAAACCCGCGTCTCCTGTGTCTCCTGTATTGGCAGGTGGATTCTTTACCACTGAGCCACCAGGGAAGCCTGGGGAGGAGTATTTGCTTCACAGTTTCAGCTTCTTACTACCTCCAGTACCTAGCTGGCATGCGGCATGTTCTGGGTGGTTATTTTTGACTTTTTAGTTAATGCAAATCCTCTCAAATATAGCACAACCCTTGGACGTTAGGGTGGTGTGAGGAGGAAGCGTGAAGTGTGCAGTGCTGTGGGGCTACCCTGAGCCCTTCCAGTGGCAGGTCTCTGCAGACTCTGCCCATCCAGAGGCCCCAGCAGTGTCCTTACAAGTTCCCCAGTCCCTGCGAAACTATCAGACATTCCAAGAAGGTTCATGGATAGCAACCAAGGCAAATTGCAACCCTGGCCCAGTAATTTCTTTCCTCTGGGCCCAGATCTCTCATTTGTTAAACATGGTTTAAGGAATGAGAGAATGAGAGTGACATAGAATATTCAAAAGTCCCTCCACCCCTGATTTTCTCGGAACCACTGAAACTTGGAATTCCACTTAAGGGTCTCGAAATATACCTCGAGTTGGATCTGGTCTCCTTTAAACCAACATGGCAGCCAACACAATTCTGAAATGGGTATCTGTTTTCATCTTTAAAAATTCTGAAATGACCACTTAGTTCTCTTGTGTGTAACAGATGTCCATAAAAGTTGGTGCAGCTGTTCAAGTGTAAGCTGGACAGAAACTTGGCTGGGTGGTTGTGTATGGGCAAGGGAGCGGGTATATTGCAGGAGGGGGTATGAAACATCCAAAGGCGGCTAAACCCAGCAATTTTTCATCTCCCTTCTCATTCTGGGAACCTGTGATACTCAAGAGAGAACTTGGCCTACACTGATGAGACCTGGCTTTTATGAAACCATTGGAGGAGAGGAGGAAATGGAGGGAGCATCTCAAAGTATTGTCAGTAAAGCATTCCTCTCTCCAAAAGCATTCATGACTCCTCCGATTCCCATTGAATTCTGTGAGTGCCTCCACGAAAGCCCTGCCTCTGTATGTGGCCTTAGACTGTGGGCCACTTTTGAACAGGGATGCGCTTTACTCTTTGATGTAACCCCAGGCGACCAGCATAGTGCCAAGAGCAAGCACAGTGTGTGTTAATCCAACACTGAAGGAAAAAAATAAATAAAAGAATGAATGAAAAAACAATCTTGCCCAAAGTCACAAACCATCAGTGACAAAGTCAACATTAGAAACCAGTATTCCCAGGTGGCTCAATGGTAAAGAACCCTCCTGCCAATGCAGGAGACGCAGGAGAGACAGGTTCGATGCCTAGGTCGGTAAGTTCCTCTGGGAGAGGAAATGGCAACCCACTTCAGTATTCCTGCCTGGGAAATCCCATGGAGAGGAGCCTGGCGGGCTACAGTGCGTGGAGTCACAAAGAGTTGGACACGACTGAGCAACTGAGCACCTGGTGCGCACGTTCCTGAAACCCAGGGTATAGCTCTTCATATTAACTGCACATTTCTCAAGCAGTAAATGATTGCATCCAGTATTACCCTACCCCACTGTCTTTAGGTTTCAAGGCTTTGGGCTGGAGACCAATTTTTAAATTAATTCTTGTCTGACCTTTGCTATTTGCACACATGATCTTGAAGCCAACTACCAACATCTCCTCTATATACATACCCCGAGGCAGGCTCACCACCTCATATAAGGTGTTGACTTACTTATGGCTTGAGAATTGGTAGAGAGTTGCTGAAACTGGCCCCATATGGGATTCCAGGAGTAGAAGCAGCCCCTCCCCTTGGGGCTTCTGGGAACTACAGACAACTTTTTTAATGAACCAAAATACCAAAGAAATAGCTCTCCGGACATTTGTTATCTATTGCCCAACTCCCCGCAGAGAGCAGCCTGTGGAATCTGCAGCTACGTACCCACGTGCAATCAGACATTCCAAGAAGGTTCATGATAGCAACCAAGGCAAATTGCAACCCTGGCCCAGTAATTTCTTTCCTCTGGGCCCAGATCTCTCATTTGTTAAACAGGGTTTAAGGAATGAGAGAATGAGAGTGACATAGAATATTCAAAAGTCCCTCCACCCCTGATTTTCTCGGAACCACTGAAACTTGGAATTCCACTTAAGGGTCTCGAAATATACCTCGAGTTGGATCTGGTATCCTTTAAACCAACATGGCAGCCAACACAATTCTGAAATGGGTATCTGTTTTCATCTTTAAAAATTCTGAAATGACCACTTAGTTCTCTTGTGTGTAACAGATGTCCATAAAAGTTGGTGCAGCTGTTCAAGTGTAAGCTGGACAGAAACTTGGCTGGGTGGTTGTGTATGGGCAAGGGAGCGGGTATATTGCAGGAGGGGGTATGAAACATCCAAAGGCGGCTAAACCCAGCAATTTTTCATCTCCCTTCTCATTCTGGGAACCTGTGATACTCAAGAGAGAACTTGGCCTACACTGATGAGACCTGGCTTTTATGAAACCATTGGAGGAGAGGAGGAAATGGAGGGAGCATCTCAAAGTATTGTCAGTAAAGCATTCCTCTCTCCAAAAGCATTCATGACTCCTCCGATTCCCATTGAATTCTGTGAGTGCCTCCACGAAAGCCCTGCCTCTGTATGTGGCCTTAGACTGTGGGCCACTTTTGAACAGGGATGCGCTTTACTCTTTGATGTAACCCCAGGCGACCAGCATAGTGCCAAGAGCAAGCACAGTGTGTGTTAATCCAACACTGAAGGAAAAAAATAAATAAAAGAATGAATGAAAAAACAATCTTGCCCAAAGTCACAAACCATCAGTGACAAAGTCAACATTAGAAACCAGTATTCCCAGGTGGCTCAATGGTAAAGAACCCTCCTGCCAATGCAGGAGACGCAGGAGAGACAGGTTCGATGCCTAGGTCGGTAAGTTCCTCTGGGAGAGGAAATGGCAACCCACTTCAGTATTCCTGCCTGGGAAATCCCATGGAGAGGAGCCGGCGGGCTACAGTGCGTGGAGTCACAAAGAGTTGGACACGACTGAGCAACTGAGCACCTGGTGCGCACGTTCCTGAAACCCAGGGTATAGCTCTTCATATTAACTGCACATTTCTCAAGCAGTAAATGATTGCATCCAGTATTACCCTACCCCACTGTCTTTAGGTTTCAAGGCTTTGGGCTGGAGACCAATTTTTAAATTAATTCTTGTCTGACCTTTGCTATTTGCACACATGATCTTGAAGCCAACTACCAACATCTCCTCTATATACATACCCCGAGGCAGGCTCACCACCTCATATAAGGTGTTGACTTACTTATGGCTTGAGAATTGGTAGAGAGTTGCTGAAACTGGCCCCATATGGGATTCCAGGAGTAGAAGCAGCCCCTCCCCTTGGGGCTTCTGGGAACTACAGACAACTTTTTTAATGAACCAAAATACCAAAGAAATAGCTCTCCGGACATTTGTTATCTATTGCCCAACTCCCCGCAGAGAGCAGCCTGTGGAATCTGCAGCTACGTACCCACGTGCAAAGGGCAGGACCAAGGCCCGGGGGTAATAACCAGGAGGAACACTTAGCCAGCACCTCTCCCCCGAGAGCTTGCTTTTCCTCCAGTGCAATACTGAGGCCCTCTTGGCTCAACCCACCCAGTCCCTGGCAGGAACATGGCACTGGAAGCACATGGGTAGACCTGAGAACCTGCCCAGAGACTAGTGGGGGGAGGCTGGGAGGGAGCACATGAGGTGATGTGGCCCTGCATCCCTTAGGTGATGTTGCCTAAGCGTGGAAGGTTGCCAGCCTTGGAGAATTTCATGAGCCTGATTTTAAGAAACCTGCCAACATTCCCAGAACCCAGGAAATAGACAACCATCCTTTGTGGGTAGGCTGCAGAGGAGATAGGACAGATTCAAAGCAACAGGAAAAGGGGCTATACAGGAGGGAAGCTCTGAGAGTTCCTGGCAAAGTCAACAGAAACAGTCCTTCAAAGCAGAGTTTTTCAAACCTCAGCAAGTATGAACATTACCTGGAGAATCTGCTAAAACCCCAACAGCTGGTCCCCAACTCCAGAGTCCCTGACTCTGTAAGTCTGGGTTCAGAACATGTAGGTCTAAGTGATGATGCTGGTGATGCTGATGTGGCTAATTGAGGAATCACTGCTGTAGGGGAAGAGGACATTACCGCCAATTAGAGTGAACTAGGCAAGATACCAGGAAGAACTTCCTACAGCAAAGGTTAGGAATAAGACAGGAAATCAGGTTACTGGGGACAGTGCTGAAGTTTGTGGAGCTGGATGCTCATCTTTCCACAACGGATCTGAATCAGTTCTGCTTAGCTTCAAGGCAATTTTATCTACCACCAGTTATATTTATGTTCAGTTTCACTACTAGATTATACAGTTTCTCCTACATTTCAAGTACCGTCATAGGCACTGTTCATACAATACATCCAGTAGGACATGAAACTGGGGGCTTGGATGGTTGTTTGGCTGGTTTTTATCCCTGTTTTAGATGAGGCAACTGAGGCTCAGGGACTCCTGCCATGTCTCTCAGCTGGGATGAGACAGAAATAGGGTTCAAACTCATATCTCCCGTCTCACCATGTGTTTTAGGAATGAGCTGAGGGCTGCAAGGACCTATCAGTACTTTCCTAAATTTTATACTATGGTCCAGTGTCAAACAAAATGTTTTCGTTTCTTTGTTCGTTTTTCAAAAATGTGACCCCAAATGTGATCCCATGTCAAAAAAAGTTTGGAGAAAGCAAGAGCAAACAAAAAATTGACTGCTAGACTTCTAGGTTATTTTAATATACTTCAGTATATGGGTGCCAAAGAATTGATGCTTTCGAAGAGTGGTGCTGGAGAAGACTCTTGAAAGTCCTTTGAACATCAAAGAGATCAAACCAGTAAATCCTAAAGGAAATCAACCCTGAATATTTATTGGAAGGACTGGTGCTGAAGCTGAAGCTCCAACACTTTGACCACTGATGCAAAGAACTGACTCACTGGAAAAGATCCCGATGCTGGGAGAGATAGATGGCAAGAGGAAAAGGGGTGACAGAGGATGAGATGGTTGGATGGCATCACCTACTCAATGGACATGAGTCTGAGTAAACTCTGGGAGACAATGAAGGACAGGGAAGCCTGGCGTGCTGTAGTCCATGGGGTTGCAAAGAATCAGACATGACTTAGTGACTGCACAGCAACAACAATGGTGAATCTCAGAGAGAAGGCTAGAAAGCATGACCCAAATTTAACAACAGCACTTGAAATTTCAGGTGACGTTACACTGTATACAACATAGTCTGGTAACATCTGGCATTGATATTAACAAGGCAAAGGATTTATACCACTAGCCCGTACTTTTCACTTTCATGCACTGGAGAAAGAAATGGCAACCCACTCCAGTGTTCTTGCCTGGAGAATCCCAGGGAAGGGGGAGCCTGGTGGGCTGCTGTCTATGGGGTCGCACAGAGTTGGACATGACGGAAGCAACTTAGCAGCAGCAGCAGCAGCAGCAGCCTGTATTCTATTAGGCACACACACACACACATTGGGGTAAATCCAGAGACCATGCCTGGTGTGATCCAAGTCAGATTAGAACAGATTCCAGGACCTGGCACCTTTTGCCCAGCATACAGACCTCTATCTGAGGACCCAGACCCCATCAGGTGGTCACAGGCTTCAGGGCCCCCCTGTGGCACCTCTGGGGCTTCTTGTAGCACCTCCAGGGCAGGAGTCAGAGGAGCCTGGTTATCATTCAGATCACCTCCTTTTGCAACCCCAGGCTTCCTGAGAGAGAGAGATTCCAACCAGAACTGTTAGTCACTGCAGCTTCTCTCAATCAATTATTCACACTTCTATTTTTGGTTTGCTTTGAGGGAAGAAAAAAAAAAGTAATGGGGATTTGAAAAGACGAGGGAGAAGGGGGAAAGAAAGCCACTGTCTCTTTCCTGTGCAGAGTGAGGAGGAGACCCCTAGATGCGCCTCCTAAGGAGGCGTCTGCATTTGCCCTCTCGGACTGAGCGAACAGATTGGCCATTCCCTTGCTCCCTGAAGCCCCAAGAAGAGGAAGCAGGGGAGCTCAGGCCAAAGCTGGATTTCAGGGGTCAGAGTGATGCTGTCCTTGGTTTGGGCGAAAGGCTCTCAGTGGCTATTTGCCTTGTCTTCCTGGGTAATATTTGACCAGCTGAGAAGCACAGCATAGAAGCAAAAGTCTTGTTGCTCGTGGCACCTGTCACACAGGCTGCTCAATGCTCCATGATTCCTCCCAAACACCTAGAGGGCTGTTCCATCTCACCTGGAGAAATCCAGGTGAGAACCAAACTTGAGACACCTGTGGCAAGGTCGCCCAAGCTCACTAGGAGCTTTTCACCCTAAGCATGCCTAGTCAATTTAGGCAAAATGATCAAGATTTTTAAATTGCTATGTGTGGCATTTTGCAAATGGAGATCGCTACAGCATCCACTCATTAATCAGAGAGGAGAGGATGGGCATGGTCTGCAATCATTGCCATTGAAATGATCTGCAGTGACATGCCATCCTTTGTATTCAAAGACAATGCTACTAACATGGTACAAAAAGTACTTATTTTCCACTGCACAATCAGCATATAATGGCTGAGCTACCAATATATTTGAGAGTGTGATTTGTAGGCGTGTGCGTGAATATGCATATGTGTGTATATTTACATTTACATATATATATACGTTGGAGAAGGCCATGGCACCCCACCCCAGTACTCTTGCCTGGGAAATCTCATGGATGGGGGAGCCTGGTGGGCTGCAGTCCATGGGGTCGCTAAGGGTTGGACACGACTGAGCGAATTTACTTTCACTTTTCACTTTCATGCACTGGGGAAGGAAATGGCAACCCACTCCAATGTTCTTGCCTGGAGACTCCCAGGGACAGGGGAGCCTGGTGGGCTGCTGTCTATGGGGTTGCACAGAGTAGGACACAACTGAAGTTACTTAGCATACATATACATACACATGGGGCTTCCCTGATAGCTCAGCTGGTAAAGAATCCACCTGCAATGTGGGAGACCTGGGTTCGATCCCTGGGTTGGGAAGATCCCCTGGAGGAGGGCATGGCTGAAACACTTCAGCATCTTTGCCTGGCAAATCCCCATGGACAGAGGAGCCTGGCAGGCTACAATCCATGGGGTCAGAAAGAGGTGGATATGACTGAGCGACCAAGCACAGAACAGCATAAATACACACACAGATGTACACACAGACAAACGCTGTTGTGTGTGCATAATGTGTAAGGCTGTGTCTGTATATAAATGTAGTTATGCTCGTGAACTCTTTCATGTCTATACGTCTTAGTTGTGTTTTAACCCTAGATGAGAATGCAAGTTCTGGGACTTCCTGCTGGTCCAGCGGTTAGGACTCTACCCTCCACTGTACACCGCTCAGTCTCCAGTCAGGGAACTAAGATCTTACACTCTGCAGTGTGCGGCAAAAAAAAAAAAAAAAAAAAAAACCCAGAAAAAAAGACTGCAAGTTCTTCGGGGTAACATTTTTTCTTTGTATTTCTTCTGGATCATCCTTAGTGGAAAACAGGGTGGAAATACTGAAAATATCCTTCATTATTGTTGTTCAGTTGCTAAATCATGTCAGACTCTTTGCAACCCCATGGACTGCAGCATTCCAGGCTTTCCTATCCCTCACTATCTCTTGGAGTTTGCCCAGACTCGTGTCCATTGAGTTAGTGATGCCATCCCGCCATTGCATCACATCCTTCATTAAAAGCTCCTAATAAATTCTGGTTGGCAGTTAGATTTATACCAGCAGTGGGGAAAGGTTCGTGCTGATTCCTCCACTCACAAGCCACCAATCTGAGGCCCACTCATGGCTGAGTCATAAGATGGTCCAGCCACCAAGCAAACCCACTGACCCACTCAGAAAAAGACACCGCCCACCCCGTAACTCCTGAGTTAATTGACTGACTGGCTGACCTTGGAGTTGATAGTTTAAAAGCTCTCTGTTCTCAAACCTCAAGGCTCTCTAAACAATTTTCTGGAGTTCTTTCCATTTAAAAGTTTTAATTTTTTTCCATTATAAAAACAATAAACATGCATTCAAAAACTTTAGAAAAACACAGATAAATAGAAAAAATATAAGTAAATTGCACCTAGTCCTGTTTTCCAAGTATGGCTATTAATTAGACTTTGGGTGGATTATTTTTTTATGCATTGTAAAAAGTTCTATTGTATCCTGCTTTTCCTCTTAATGTTATTACACAAAAATTGGTTAGAATATTGGCCTTTCTAAGCTAAATGTTTAATGGCTGCATAATATGTATAATTTACCTAAGTATCCTCTATAAATGGATATTTAGATTAATTCCAATTCAGCTAAATAATGCTGAAATATGTATCCTGATGATTAGCATCATTTTTAAACTTTGAATTGATTCCCACCAAAAAAAAACTTATCACTAGTTCAAAGGATCTGAATCTTTTAAAGGTTCTTGCTAAATATTTACAAATTGTCTTCTGACTGTGTTGTACTAGTTAGAATTCCCAGCAGCCATGCTTCAAATGCAAACAGAGCCAGCTTCATAGCACACTCCTGGGACTCATTTCCGAAGAACTATTTACAATGCGTTTTGACTCCTTCAGAATCTCTGTTTACCTGTCCCTGTGCAGGCTCAGATGGCCTGTTATGAACCACATCCCCCAGATATAGACCATTGTCTGGCAGAGGGGTAACCCTTCCAGTGAAATCTCCAGTTGGGTAACTAATTTCCAGCCCCAACTCTGGAGCAACCACCCAACCCAAGGTTCGTGAGCACCCCCTGACCCATCAACTCCCACAGGACAGGACCCTGCAGTCAACCTTAATAAGAATTGCACTGATGCACATCTCACAGGAACGATTGGGGGGATTGTATGGTGTTTCTCAAGAACAGAAAAAATTTGTTGCGTTTTCACTTATATTCAAATAATCATGAGACTACACCAGTCTTGAACCTTCCACTTGGCCTTCATGCACCCTTTGCATCATTTTATTTCTCAGTGAACTGATAGAAATTATGGGAGCATATGGTGCCAAGTGTTCTCACCTCCTACCCCACTCCTCGGCTCTTTCTGGGCTTTCCTGATTGAGCATTATGGAATTGGACTGGATATTGGTCACACAGGAAACACAGTCATGCTCAGTCATAGCCCATTGTGGTAAGCAAAGAAAAGGGGATGCCACTAACTTTCCTTAGGGGTCCCTCTTGCTCCAGCTGCCCAGAGGGCTTTAGCACATAATTGGCCACAGCAAATATTTCCAGCTTCTCCTTTCTTTTCTACTGTAGAGGCTGGTGTGGTTCTGACCAATGAGTTAATTTACATCACAATAAGGTAGGCTCTATCCTCTCTGCCTTGTGTACACACACACACACAGTATCCAGTGACTGTAGCTGCAGAAGTGGACAACTGAGCTTGAGATTATCCTACCCTGACAGAGAAAATATGAACCAGATCTGAGAGACAGCCATGCTCTAATCAGGGAGTCAATGCAGTTAAAATCACAAGTGGTAACACAGCACTAGAGGACCTGACATATAGTGTCATATCGTGTACCAGGGTGCTCACAAGGGGCCTGAGGCAGAAGAAGGCCAACTACCCAACAAGCTAAGTGAGGAGACATTATCAGAAGTCCTTTGTCTCTAGGAACTCGGGGTATCCAGCTCTGAGCTATGATGTCTGGCTGAGTCACACTGAGTAGATGCTGGCTCCTTCATCCTTATTTTCCAACATCTGAGGCAGTTGTTATTATTGTTTGGTCACTAAGTCATGTCCACATCTTTGCAAGCCCATGGACTACAGCACGCCAGGCTTCCCTGTCCTCCACTATCTTCCGAAGTTTGCTGAAGTTCATGTCCATTGAAGTGGTGATGCTATCTAACCATGTCATCCGCTGCCACTCTTTTCTCCTCCTGACCTCAATCTTTCCCAGAATCCGGATTTTTTCAATGAGTCAGCTCTTCATATCGGGTGGCGATAGTATTGGAACTTCAGCTTCAGCATCTGTCCTTACAATAAATATCCAAGGCGATTATATGCTAAACAGTTCCCTGCCACTCTGAAATTTGTCTCAGTTTGGCTATAGCTAGGAAGCAGAGCTTGCAGAGTGACTGTGGCTCTGGGGAATCTAAAGGCCCATCTATACCAGGTTGGGTGGGGGGAGGTAAGGAAAGAGGCCTGTACCAGACATCTTGATGGTGAATCTTTTTAGTGTCTTAGTAGACTTAAACAGTGTACACAGATGTGGTTGCAAAGACCCTTTATCCCTTCTCGTGTTTGGTAAACACCTGTACTAAAGTTCAGTTTCACAAAATGTGTTAAGAGGCCCAAAGCTATGGAAAAGGGCTAACAAAGTTACCGTCATGGATCCAAATGCCAGATCAACAAATAGCTTTGTTTTGGTTCCTTAGCGATGGATACCACCCCCACCCCCAGCCCCAGACACCTGTTTCAGGAATGTGTGCAGTGGCATTTGTCTTAGCAAGGGAGAACAACCAGGACAGCTTGGCTCATCTCCATCTGGGGAAGAACAACTCAAAAGGCCCACCTGATCAAGTAGCCCCTTTTACAAAAGTGAGACTGCCCACACATGTACACACTTTCAATGACAAGTCCTCCTGAGGCCAAACGAAAACCTCATTAACGAATTACCCCAGTTGAAAGGTAAAGCAGCTTTGGGTCATCAAACCGAAGCACAAATCAAAACCTAACCACTCAATTAAATCCAGTTTAGCTGAAATCATGTCTTTTTTGAACACCAGAGTGGCTAATTTCCAAAGGATGTATGATGATAATTCAACACAGGGTTACTCAATATCCATCCCTTTTCTCTGTGATTTTCCAACCTAATTAGCATTTAGTAAAGATGAAGAGGTGTTCTGTGGAGCTCCTATGGTTGAGGGATCACCTCTAGCTCAAAAGAGAGGAGTGTGTACAATCAATCATGAAAAAAGTATTGATAGAAGCTGCCCAGTGTTGGACCAGGCACCAAGGGTGTGTGTGTGCATGCATCTTCAGTCCTGTACAATTCTTTGCAGCCCCATGGACTGTAGCCCACCAGGCTCCTCTGTTCATGGGACTTTCTAGGTAAGAATACTGGAGTGGGTTGCCATTTCCTTCTCCAAACGATCTTGCAGACCCAGGGATGGAACCCACTGTTCCTGCTTAGCAGGCAGATTCTTGACCACTACGCCACCTGGGAAGCCCCCGTCAAGGGTGAGGAGTAGAAGAGAGGAGGCAAGATTTGCACTGGGTCCTGCCACCTTGCCTCCCCTAGGTCATCCCCCTGCCCCCAGCCCTTTCTAGCCTGTGTGACAGCCCACCATGGGCCAAGAACAACAGAGACCATCACTGCAGGGAGACAGCCGGACTTGTTTTCATCTCTGACCACTCCCCCAGCAGTCTGGGCCTGCCAAAGGACCATGGGTCAAACGTGGGCGGGCGCCAGCTGGCCTCATTCCTGTTGTGACTGTGCTGGGCTCATTAACACCCAGCCCTCCACCAAGGGCACGCGAGGCAGGAAGCTTTCTCCCTGGCCTGTTCTATTCAGCCTGCCTTCTTTCTCAGAATGGGACAGGTGGTTGCTCCCGTATAGTTATATCCTGCTCAGTGACCAGGGATGGAGAGAGTGGGCTGCCCAGACCCAGCCTGGGTGCCTCCAAGGCTGTGAGCTCAAAGGCTCTCTGGCTGGCAATCTCTCTTGCTACTTGGCACTTCCTGGCATCAGCAGAGGCTGAACTCCCCTGACACATTCAACCTTTGTCTGAAATACCCAGAATGATGCCTGGGAAAGAAAACACTGAGCTGAACTTGGAAAACAGGCGACGTGAGGAAATGCCAAGGACCCGACAGGGGATTCTCTGAGGAGATCGCGCGCCACTAGGGTCTGTCCTCCACTGACAGGGCACCTCTGTACGTGAGCTGCAAAGATTCAGAGAATCTCAAAGCCTGCACAGCATGCCAAAAGTCACCTAGTCCTTTGCAGCTCACTCCATCCGTGGTGAGGAGTTGTTCTGTAAAATTTCCAATCCATTGTAGATGGTCACTTTTGTCAAAAACCACAGAGACAAATGATTAGAAAAATGAAATTTAAAAACATGAAATGCAGATTCACCAACCAGGCTCTGAGATATAGCAGCAAGGTCAAATAACTATCCACATTTCTAAAAGCTCATTCTCAGTGTCTATATGTGTCTCGTTGTAGGCTGTTAACAATTCACACATTTCAAACAGCACTGACCTAGACCTTTGCTATTAGAATTACAGTTCAAGGACTAAGAGAATCAACATCACCTGGGAACTCATTAGAAATGCAGTGTGTCAGGCCCCTCCTTGGACCTCTGGAATTGCAGCCTGCATTTGCATAAAATTCTGAAATGATTTATGTGCATGTTCAAGTTTGAGAAGCCCTGGGACAGACCAGACTTGCAGTTAATAGATCACAAACGTTTTCTCTACATTCCACCCTTACAATCCCTCTGAATAAGGAATCATCGTTGAAGCATCCTGACCATGTTGGAGAGTGAGAGGGGGCTGCAAAACTCTGCTGTGTACTCAGGCTGAAACACTTCATGGGAGCTGAGCCGCCCATTTGTGGCTGGATCATTCGATGGCTTGGGAGCCACCTGAGAATGACAGCTTGCATTCGCCAGATCTAAAATGAGCCCAGGGGAGTGAGCACAAAGGATGAGAGATGTTTGTGAATCTGACATTGGGAAATCTGGTGCTGCACCAGGGTCAAGAAGGGAATCCGAGGTCAGGATGTTGCAACAGACAATCCCATTCCACCACCGAGAGGGGGGCCTGCCCGACTGGAGACAGAAGCGTGTTGATTTAGATCTTGTCTGCTTAGCTGCTTGACTGGTTGCAAGGAGTTTGATTATCATTCTCCAGGCTCTGCGCCCTCAGCCGGAACCATGTTCCTAATCTGCTTGGCCATTAAGGGCGCTCTGCGCCCTGCTCTGTCTCCAGCAGAGTGCTGGAGAGGCTGGCAGCCCCGGGGGAGGGGGCTGTGCCCTGAGCTCCTCCTCCAGAGTGTCTGTGCCTCTGTCTGGGGCTGCAGACTCCCTTCCATCAATTCTTACTGAAGAGCAGCCTGGGTGCTTAATTAAAACAGTGAACCTGCACACGAGGGTGGGAGAAGCCACAGCCCTGTTATACAGTCCAAAAATCGAGAGGCATACACACTGGCTCACCAGGGACCCTTCTCTGGGCACGGACTGGGTTGCCTTTCTCAAGTGACAGACTCCTTCCATCAATTCTTACTGAAGAGCAGCCTGGGTGCTTAATTAAAACAGTGAACCTGCACACGAGGGTGGGAGAAGCCACAGCCCTGTTATACAGTCCAAAAATCGAGAGGCATACACACTGGCTCACCAGGGACCCTTCTCTGGGCACGGACTGGGTTGCCTTTCTCAAGTGCCACCCTACCCCTTGCTGCCCCACCTGCCCTGTGACTCTACTTCATAAGTCTCATAAGTCCTTCCCTCCTCCACTGATAATCCTCAATTCACAAAGCTGGGAGACTCTTGAAACCAAGGGCCCAAGTGGCTAAATGTCTTGCCAGAGTTACCTAGCTAGTTTGTGCTGCAGTCTAAGATAGTGTAAGAAAATCGGCCATGTAGGAGTCAGCCACTCATATTAATCTCAGCCCCCAGATATGCTATTACAGTGACAATTTTTATACTCAATATTATGGCATGATGTGCTTAGTCACTCAGTCATGTCCAACTCTTTGCGACTCCATAGACTGTAGGCCACTAGGCTCCTGTGTCCACGGGATTCTCCAGGCAAGAACACTAGAGTGGGTTGCCATTTTCTTCCCCTTATGACATAATAATCCACCCCAATTTTGGTTCAGAACAAAAATGCCCTCTGTGGTCACCCCCTTTCTTACCAGCAACAGCCCATTTTCAATGTCTTCTGAGAAATGCCTGTCCACACCCACCATCTCAGCATGTGCTCGGGATTCCTCAAAAGTTCAGTTCGGCTTTTACTTCCTCACACGGGTTGGGCATGAGACTGTTAAGGGCGCTCTCTTTCTCCTTTTGTGCTTTGAATCTGGGAAAACAATGCCTATAATAAGGAACATTCTTTTCTGGAGACTCAAAAGCCAGGGGAAAGAAAAGGATGGGAGAGTGAAGCCAAGTCATTTCTCCCAAGAATTCCTGGTCAGCCTTAGCTGACCAGTTTCCCTTTTGCCCCAACCTCCTTCAGAAACAAGCAAAGGGCTGACAAATGGAGTTTCTGCTTCGCTCCCAGAGTTAAATCATGGAGAGGTGAGTGTCTCCAGCCAGAGACATGAGAGGACTCTCTTTTCCACCCCGTTCCCTGACCTCTGTTCCTCACTGTCCAACTCAACCAGAAATCAGAGGCAAGGGAGCCACGGAGATGCACTTACACTTTATAGAGGATGCAGCAGGGTGCAAAGCACAAACAAAAGACAGGGGACAGGGCACCTCGCAGGACACGGGGGAACTGCATGTTCGTATTTCCTTCCTTCCTTCTAGACCACAGGTTCCTTGAGGACAGGGGAAAAAGTGGAAGCAGAGACAGATTTTATTTTCTTGGGCTCCAAAGTCACTGCAGACGGTGACTTCAGCCATGAAATTCAAAGATGCTTCCTCATTGGCAGAAAAGCTAAGACAAACCTAGACAACATACAAAAAAGCAGACATCACTTTGCCAACAAAGGTCTGTACAGTCAGAGCTATGATTTTTCCAGTAGTCAGGTGCTGGATCATGTAAGAACTAGACCATAAAAAAGGCTGAAAGCCAAAGAATTGATGCTTTTGAACTGTGGTGCTGGAGAACACTCTTGAGAGTCCCTTGGACTGCGAGGAGGTAAAACCAGTCAATCCTAAAGGAAATCAACCTTGAATATTCATTGGAAGGAGACTGATGCTGAAGCGGAAGCTCCAATATTTTGGCCACCTGATGTTAAGAGCCGACTCGTTGGAAAAGACTCTGATGCTGTGGAAGATTAAAGGCAACAGGAGGAGAGGATGACAGAGGACAGAATGGTTAGATAGCGTCACTGACTTAATGGACAAGAACCTGAGCAAACTCCGGGAGATGGTGGAAGACAGAAGAGCCTGGCATGCAGCAGTCCATGGGGTCACAAAGAGTCAGACACCACTTAGCAATTAGCAACTATGTGCCCAGGCACAAGGGACACTCAGTAAATATTTATTACATTAACAAGTGGCTGTATAAAGAAAGGAAGGAATGGTACCAAGGGTGAAAGCAAATCTAACCAGCCCTCATATAGTATCTAGATGCAAACCTGGTCATCACTAGGCTGTAACCTCTCCAATACGTGGATGAAGCTTAGCTGGTTCTTCCCAGCCTGTCCTCTGGACTCCACCCAGGGAAACCACTCTCAGAGAGCCTTCCAGGTCTCTCCCAGATCCAAGGTGAGAAGAGCCTCACCTGGAGAGCTGACACTCCAGACAGGCAGCAGGTGCTGCGGAGGTCCTGGTAGCTGCTGTCTGGCCCCAGTGCCCTTCTTGGGGGAGGTGGGGAGCCAGGCATCGCGTGTTGCCATGCGGCCTGCTCGCCGTTGCTGTGGCAACAGCCTGCATTCAGCCTCCTCTAGACTGTCCCGCGGTGCCCCGCTGTCAGAGGCTGCGACCATCCTATAAACCAGGGTCGTCCTGGTCACAGCACAGGTTCAAGCGCCTCGAACCAGGGCGTGGACACAGACTCTAGCCTCCTGCTGAGCCTAGGCACGGACCCAGACACTGGCCTCTGCAGAGCCTGGGGTGGGTCAGCAGACAAGATGCTGTCATTCCCCCAAACCCTACAGCTCGGGGATACGCTGCTTCTCTGCATCTGATCACGCAGCCCAGCAGCCAGGTCCAGGGAAGATGCACTTCTTGAACTGTCATGGAGCCGCTTCACAAGCCCTTCTCCAGCCAGGCCCTGACCCATCCCTCTTGAGTCCACACTCCAGCCAAATAAAGCAATTACAGTTCCCCATACAGGCTATCAATTTATTCCTGTGACTTGGTGTGGGCTGTTCCTCACCCTTCCCCCATTTTTTACTGGGAAAGTTGCACTTACCCTTCTGGGTCTGGATCACTGCCCCTCTTCTCTCTCAGCACCCCTTTCCATCACCAAGGGCTCCAGAGCCTAACCCAGCCCCCGTTTCCTCGGAGAAGCTTCCTTCCCTGTTCCAGGCTCCCACAGCAGGTGGTAGGCACCTCCATTGTAGCTTGGTGGTGTCTGTGCCATACTTCCATGACTGTGCTCATCTCAAAGTCAGGGAAATCAGCTCCCCCATCGTATTATCAGCCCAGCACCTGAGCAAGAGACTGGCACTTTGTTGTTTATTGAATGGGTTTTAGCTTCAAGGGCCCACAGATCAGAGGCGATGTATTTGGCTCTGATCCAGAGGTCAGATCAACACATGGAGAGCAAACAGGACCACATATCGGCTCTGGACAGGGCTGGCTGATGCTAGACGCCCCGACCAGCTCATCTGTCAAGTCTTGATTTTGTGAGTTAGATATTCATTCATTCATTCATTCATTCATCTGAGGCATGTGTATTGAGCGCTTGCTATGCATGCTCAGCACTGGGAATTGAGAGGGGAACAAGGTGTAGCCTTGACCCTCTGAAACCCCAAGACGAGGGTGAGAGATGGAAAAGGAAACTGGAACGGTGAGGGAAGCAGAGAGGCTGTTTCATCCACAGAAGAGGCTCACGGCTGCCTGGGGAGCAGTGAGAGCCCGGAGGCCTTCGAGACGAGAGCAGGCTTAGTGTGGATGAATCTGAGAGGGCGAGTGGACGCTGAGCCACACCGCTTCAGCATGGGCGGAGCAGCCAGGCTGGCCCGGGAAGGGGGGCTGCTTTAGAATCCAGAGTTCACAGCCAACGTGTGTGTTGGGGGTGGGGGTGAGGGGCTGCTCCAGATTCCAGGCACAGAGCTGTTGAGATGCAAGCCGCTAATTTACACCCACTCTCTCTTTCTTCCTTCATGCTAACTGGCATCCCTGTCTGACCTTCCTCAATCCCCTGACAACCTGGGTGTCTGCCTGGCTAGCAGCCATCCAGAATTTATTTTGTTCCAAGCCCTGGCTGAGACCCACAACACATAGGGGGTGTGGGGGAGGAGGGGAAAGCGAGCTGTTTGTGTTTGTGCAAAGCCGGCCCTTCCATTCAATCCCTGGGCCAGGATGGGGCCAGCTTCTCTCTGAAGTGCTGCCCAGGCACCAGGGCTGCCTCTGTCCTACCCCCGTGAGACACCCGGGCTGATTTCAGTGCAGATGGCACCAGCAGATGCCAGTCCCTGGGAGGACCCCTCCTCCCTTGCTAATGAGGGGAGCAGGTGAAGAGACTGGTGAAAGTGATCAGCGATCAGCTGTGGGAAGCAGAACAAACACTAGAGGAAGAATTAGGAAACTTGGGTTCTAGTCCCAGCTCTACCATTAATGAGCTGTGTGACCCTGGGCAGGTCACTTCACCTCTCTGAGCCTGGGGGCTCCTATTGTCTGAGTCTGAGTTTCTAGCTGTCAGGATGGCGGCATATGCTGTTTTGAAAGAAAAGACCATTAACCTGTGGTGTGACATTGCGTAAATTTCCTCACCTCTTCCCTCAACTGAGTGCTACTTGCTCAGTCGTATTTGACTCTTTGTGACCCCATGCCTGCCAGGCTTCTCTGTCCATGGGATTCTTCAAGCAAGAATACCGGAGTGGGTTGCCATTTCCTTCCCCAGGGAATCTTCCTGACCCAGGGGTTGAACCCGGGTCGTCTGCACTGAAGGTAGATTCTTTACCATCTGAGCAACTGGGGAAGCCCTGATAACTAAGATTTACAAGTCACATGGCATAAAACATGAGATTAAAACTTCATACAGCAAGAGCCCCACTGAACCCAGGAAGACCCATGGGGACCTATGAAGTGCTTTTCCCCACTTTCTCCCATTGCCCCTGTGCTGGGCTTCTAGTTACAAGGAAGAAGCTGGTCCACCCATTGGATTTTCAGCCCTTCTCTGAACCCCTGCCCTTCCTCAGCACTTAGAAATCTCTCTTCACTTAGCCAGCATCTTCTGCGGCCATCTGGGACTCAGATCCACCAGACAAGAGAGCTTTGGGACCCGCTCTGGGAATTCTCACCTTTGAGGGGTAAGTGGGGTGAGCTGCACACTCATTAGAGGTGAGGCTGAGCCTATCCCCAGCCCCACAGCCCATAGGTACCAATCCCAGGTGTTGATAAGCAGCCACAAGTGCTCCTCCTCAGATAATCCCACTTCTCACTTCTGAAAATAGTCGAGAAACACCCCATTAGGCATTCAGGCCTGGACTTGAGGGCAAACTGGCCACAGTAGCCCCTCTAGCCTCTTAGAAAATGCACAGGTGTATCTGTCACCAGTAGACCAGGCGATGGGGTTCATGGAGGCTAGTGGGCATGGCTGAGAACTGGGGCTGGCGGGTGGTGGTCCAGGCAGAGGAGGATACAGGGTGAGGGGCAAGATAGATGGGAAGTTTCTTTAGACTCTGAGGTCCTATGAAAGGGGGAAATAAATAAAAACATTGGAGGAGAAGACCCTAGAGAGTCACACTGATGAAGGGTGTGCTGCTGCTGCTGCTAAGTCGCATCAGTCGTGTCCGACTCTGTGTGACCCCATAGACGGAAGCCCACCAGGCTCCTCTGTCCCTGGGATTCTCCAGGTAAGAACACTGGAGTCGGTTGCCATTTCCTTCTCCAATGCATGAAAGTGGAAAGTGAATATGAAAGTGAAGTCGCTCAGTTGTGTCCGACTCTTAGCAACCCCATGGACTATAGCCTACGAGGCTCCTCCATCCATGAGATTTCCCGGCAAGAGTACTGGAGTCAGGTGCCATTGCCTTCTCCGGATGAAGGGTGTAGGCCATGATAAATGTGAGGAATGCAGCAATGGGCTGGGGCCACAGAATAATTTACAAAGTTCTGCAGATGGCCAGGCATTTCCAACCTATACAGAATCAGAGTGCCTTGACATCTAGAGGTCCCATAAAGGAGTGGGGGAGACCCAGGGATTCCCTAGATATCCATGGAAGTTTCTGGAATAATAACCATGGCCAACATTTATGTAGCAGTCACATACATTAACTGGTTTTCACAACAGGACTGTAAGATGATCGCTATTATTTTCCATGCTTTACAGAGAAGGAAAGGAAGACAGAGAGAGGTGAAATAACATTCCCAAGGTCCAGCAGCTGACTTGTGCCAGAGCCAGACTTTGAATTACTGGCGTGTCCTTCCAAAGCCTGTGTTCTTAACTGTTCCGCAGCACAGCCTCTCCACGGCGAAGTGGGATGTTGCTTTCTTGAAGGCAGGGCCTGCCTCTGTCGGAAGGACCCCACTAGAAAGACCAAAGACTCTGGGGCTAGCTTACACGCTCTTCTGGGACCTGGGAGAATTGGTCCTAAGACCCAGCCCCAGACACCTGCCACTCTGACAGCTGGCCAGGGATGAGGGTTGGGACCTCACACCATCACGTTCTTCACAGGGATACCCAGTCATCAGTTTAGGCTGAAACTCCCCTCTGTAGCCCAGCCCTTCTGAAAATTTTACAAATACTGGAAGATAAAAGCGCCGGGACCAGCATGAATGGAGTGGGTTTTTAAGAGACAGTGTTTAACATCCGGCTCCCTCTGATGTGAGTCATTTGAATTCTGATGCATTTCTGGATTGTTTGTTGAATTATGCATCAGCAGCTTCTGATGCTGTAAAAAAAAAAATAAAAAAAAGTCACCGTCACAGGCTGCTCTGAAACCTGCAACAACGGAGACAGTTGGGTCCACAGTTTGAGGACTGAGATGCATCTTTGATGACGGTGAACCAGCAGAAAGAGAGGCCAGAAGTGGAGACAAGTAGCAGGAAGAACTGGAGGGATGAGAGTGAGAGAAGATGCCTTCCCCAGGATGTGCTCAGGAAAGCCGCACCAGGAGGGAGAGACCCAGAGGGAAGGCAGGTGGATGCGAGCTTCCCGGAAGCCCAGCCACACCCCAGTCCACCAAAGAAAAGGAAAACAAGGGAATTCACCTGGGCAAAAGAGGAACTAGCATCTGCTTTACCACCGAGATGCGCTGCTCTCCTTCAAGTAGGTGCTCCGGATGGTGGGACCCTTCCGGCAGGGCCAAGAGCAGTTATTGCTGCCATTATCTTTTTTTCCCAAGTGTTTTCACATTTATTGCAACCAGTGGCTCAGATGGTAAAGCATCTGTCTGCAATGCAGGAGACCTGGGTTCAATCCCTGGGTTGGGAAGATTCCCTGGAGAAGGAAATGGCAGCCTACTTCAGTCTTCTTGCCTGGAAAATCCCATGGACTGTGGAGCCTGGTAGGCTACCATCCATGGGGTCGCAGAGTCGGACACGACTGAGCGATTTCACTTCACTTCAGGATCTTTATTTAAAAACAAGGATGACAGTGTGCCTGAGGCCGTGGAACAGAGAGAACGGGTCTCCTAAGTCACAGGCTGCTCAGGGGCTGGAATGAAGTGGGAATCCCAGTTTCTTGACTTTTAGACACTCTGCCTTCCATCAGCCTGGCTTCTCACCTCACAGTGGAAGCTCCCAGGATCCCTGACATCCAGCAGACCCACTGCTTAAGCTGGTAATGCCACATCCAGTGCCCAGGGCAGGGGAAAACAGTGGCCCCAAATACCTGGTTCAAACATCTCTCCAGCCCCAGGGTTGAGCGACCTTGAGAGAAGCCTGGTCCCCAAGCCAGCCCAGGGGCAAGGGGTGTGGTCTTCTCTAAGGGTTGTTTTGTGCAAATTATTTAACCTTCTGTGCTTCAATTTCCTCATCTGCAAAATAGGCCTGATAACGGTTCTAACAAACTGTGGAAAATTCTTAAAAGGATGGGAATACCAGACCACCTTACCTGCCTCCTGAGAAATCTGTATGCAGGTCAAGAAGCAACAGTTAGAACTGGACATGGAACAACAGACTGGTTCTAAATTGGGAAAGGAGTACGTCAAGGCTATATATTGTCACCTTGTTTATTTAACTTATATGCAGTGGCCACAGGACTGGAAAAGGTCAGTTTTCATTCCAATTCCAAAGAAAGGCAATGTCAAAGAATGCTCGAACTACCACACAGTTGTACTCATCTCACACGCTAGTAAAGTAATGCTCAAAATTCTCCAAGCCAGGCTTCAGCAATATGTGAACTGTGAAATTCCAGATGTTTAAGCTGGTTTTAGAAAAGGCAGAGGAATCAGAGATCAAATTACCAACATCCTCTGGATCATGAAAAAAGGAAGAGAGTTCCATAAAAACATCTATTTCTGCTTTATTGACTATGCCAAAGCCTTTGACTGTGTGTGTGGATCACAATAAACTGTGGAAAATTCTGAAAGAGATGGGCATACCAGACCACC
Organism: Madoqua kirkii; assembly: GCA_006408675.1. NCBI lineage: Eukaryota > Metazoa > Chordata > Mammalia > Artiodactyla > Bovidae > Madoqua > Madoqua kirkii. The sequence continues at coordinate 25,259 of SJYC01107787.1, read as the reverse complement.
TGACCTGCTTCTTCAGAAACCTATATGCAGGTCAGGAAGCAACAGTTAGAACTGGACATGGAACAACAAACTGCTTCCAAATAGGAAAAGGAATACATCAGGCTGTATATTGTCACCCTGCTTATTTAACTTATATGCAAAATACATCATGAGAAACGCTGGGCTGGAAGAAGCACAAGCTAGAATCAAGATTGCCGGGAGAAATATCAGTAACCTCAGATATGCAGATGACACCACTCTTATGGCAGAAAGTGAAGAAGAACTAAAAAGCCTCTTGATGAAAGTGAAAGAAGAGAGTGAAAAAGTTGGCTTAAAGCTCAACATTCAGAAAACGAAGCACATGGCATCTGGTCCCATTACTTCGTGTGAAATAGATGGGGAAACAGTGGAAACAGTATCAGACTTTATTTTGGGGGGCTCCAAAATCACTGCAGATGGTGATTGCAACCATGAAATTAAAAGACGCTTACTCCTTAGAAGGAAAGTTATGACCAACCTAGATAGCATATTCAAAAGCAGACATTACTTTACCAACAAAGGTCCATCTAGTCAAGGCTATGGTTTTCCCAGTGGTCATGTATGGATATGAAAGTTGGACTGTGAAGAAAGCTGAAAAAGGTCCATCTAGTCAAGGCTATGGTTTTCCAGTAGTCATGTATGGATATGAGAGTTGTACTTTAAGGAAAACTGAGCGCCGAAGAGTTGATGCTTTTGAACTGTGATGTTGGAGAAGACCCTTGAGAATCCTTTGAATTGCAAGGAGATCAAACTAGTCAAAATGGTTACATGTTTGAGCATTGAGATGATGTTCAAAACCAAATTTTTGGAAACGCATTTTCAGTTAGGTATCCATCATGGATGCTTACAGTCTTGTTTGTCTTGTTTGTGAAATGTTCACACCACCACCCCCCAAAATGAAGAAGTTATATTAAAGTAATTTTAGTACTGACAAATTAAGATGCTTCAGTTGAAAATTTTAGAAGTTTATGATTAGGGATCATTATTTTACTCGATTTTAATTTACTTAAATAGATTTTATCAAAAATTTATGAATCTTTATACATTTAGTAATCACAAATTTACAAGAGGCTATTACTCTAACTAAGCTTTTTACTATATCATTAAGAAGTTCCTTATGAAATCTCAGGGTAAAGCCAAGCATGTCAGCATTTAGCCACCTCCTTTGGACCACTGAGTGTATTTGGCAACTTGATTTGACATGAACTCAAGACTTGCACATTATTGTTTCAAAGCTACTAGAGATATTCTGATAAACACTGACCTCCTGACTACCAAATATTAGGAGTTAAATGAGATTGAATTAATGGCTTTACATAGATTTTAAGCTTTAAAACATCTTTCTTCTCATCTTCTCAACCCAGTATCTTATATCTCAAATTTCACTATGTCAATTATCAAGATATTTGAAATACCTGCTAGCATTGCTGTTAAGAAAGATAGAATACATGAGCATGTGAATTAACTTTTCAATTATATATGGATATATAATATACAATATATAAATAAGCATCTGTGTATTTTAGCTTAAACTGCTTTACTCCAAATGCCAAGTTAAAAAGTATAGTAAAAGGCAACCAATTTTGTGCAAATCTTGATGCAATACCATTTAATAATATGTTTAGAAACATCACAGCCTGAAATAAATTCATGATACATGAAAAAACTGGACTGGAGGAAGCACAAGCTGGAATCAAGATTGCCGGGAAAAATATCAATAATCTCAGATACCTAGATGTTACGATCCTTATGGTAGAAAGTAAAGAAGAACTAAAGAGCCTGTTGATGAAAGTGAAAGAGGAGAGTGAAAAAGCTGGCTTAAAACTCAACATTCAAAAAGCGAAGATCATGGTATTGAGTCCCATCACTTCACGGCAAAAAAATGAGGAATCAGTGGAAACAGTGACAGATTTCATTTTCGTGGGTTCTGAAATTACTGCAGATGGTGACTGCAGCCATGAAATTAAAAGACGCTTGCTCCTTGGAAGAAAAGCTATGACTAATCTAGACAGCATATTAAAAAGCAGAGACATTACTTTGCCAATGAAGGTCTGTCTAGTCAAACCTATGGTTTTTCCAGTAGTCATGTATGTATGTAAGAGTTGGGCCATAAAGAAAGCTGAGTGCTGAAAAACTGATGCTTTTGAACTGTGGTGTTGGAGAAGACTATTGAGAGTAACTTGGACTGCAAGGAGATTCAACCAGTCCGTCCTAAAGGAAATCAGTCCGAAATATTCTTTGGAAGGACTGATGCTGAAGCTGAAACTCCAATACTTTGGCCACCTGATTCAAAGAACTGACTCATTGGAAAAGAGTCTAAGACTGGCAAAGATTGAAGGCAGAAGAAGGGGATGACAGAGGATGAGATGGTTGGATGGCATCACCAACTTGATGGGCATGAGTTTGAGCAAGTTCCGGGAATTGGTGATGGACAGGGAAGCCTGGCGTGCTATAGTCCATGGGGTTGCAAAGAGTCAGACATGACTGAGTGACAACTGAACTGAATGGTTCTTATACCACATTGAAACAAGACACTTGAAACCTTTTTGCTCAATTCCAAGGAGATAGTAAACAGTCAAAACATAACATGTACTGCTTTCATTATTGTTAATCTCCTGCAAAACTGTTGTGAGTTCAGAAGACCAGTCCCCAGGTTGGCCTGTGAAGACCCTGACAAGTGTCCAGACCTCTTGAGGGGACCATTGCAGGTTCTGTTGAGCTTCCTCAACAGGGATCCTCAAGTCAGGAGGCCCTGGGATGTGCTGGAGTCTGCTGTACTGGTCTGGCAGGCCTTGCATCCCTGTACCAGTCCTTTTCATGAGACCAGAGAGCCCAAACTACCCTTCTGGACTGCCTCATTTGGAAGCTTGGGCTCCAGGGAGGCAAGGGGACCCTCAGTCCAATTATAAATCAATCTAGGAGCCCTCGCCAAGTCCGCTGCCATAAATGGCTCTAAGAGCTCAGCCTCGTCTGCCCTCCAGGTTCAGGGCTCCAGGATTAATGAGCATCAGCTGCAGGCAGGCCGATGGGGACAGATGCCTATCTAATGAGCAGGGTGGCCCAGCTCGCACAGATGCCAGGGGGGCGGGCCAATAAGCAGGTGTCATTGTCGTGCTGCCCCTATGCGGAGTGTCATTTTGAAAGGCAGGGCTGTTGTCATCAAGTGGCATCTCATCACCCCACCCTGGGGTGCCACGGAAGACTTAAGAGACCATCCACAAAGACTGGGTACTCTAAGGCCACACCCCCTGCCCCTGGGCTGGGTTAGGGACCAGTCTTCTCCCAAGGATGCTCAACGTTGGGGCTGGAGAGAGTTTTGAAAATGCTGGCCTGCCCGCCCTCCTCACACCTCCCTCCCCACCCTGGCTGGTGTTACATCTAGGAGCAGAAGTCTCTGCTAGAAGGTCCCTTAGTCACATCTCTAGCGTGGTCAGATTCCCCAATATCTGGGCATAGAGTGTGTCTGGAAGTCACACGTCTGTGCAGATGTCAATGAGCACAAGCGTCCGGCATCCAGCTAAGCACGTAAGGGACACCATCCAGCCCTCCTCTCCAGGACTTGTCTGTCAATCAAGGACACAAGATCTAGGGAGATGGCTCAGTAGCATAGAATATAACAACGACAACAATAACAGTGATCCAGGTGGTGTTCTAAGCTCTTTCAATGTACTAACTTAGTAAATAAAAGCGAGAGATACTGAGTCATCACGTGTCAAATTATATGAAGGCAGTCAATGTGAATAAAGCAGAAACAGGGAAGGTCACTTTGGCTGGAGAGACGGAGAAAGGCTTTGTGGAGAAGGCAGAACTGTCCTGACCCTGCTGGAACGTGGGAAGGATGTTCCAGAAGCAGTAGCAGCAGGCACACGAGGGCCAGGGCAGAGTGGGTCCCCTGAAGGACACATGGCCATGCTCTGGAGGCAGAGGCTTGGGGCCACGATGCACCTCTGAGAATGTCTCTATCATGAAATCTCAACATCAGGGCTTTGTTGCTGATGAAAGTTGCTCTTAACTGTTCTCTTAACTGTAGCTTCACTGCTTCTATTTTTTTCCTGGAATGCGATTTTTTTTTAAGGTAAAATCTACACACAGGGACATGTACAGCTCTCAAGGGTACAGTTTGATGAGCTTTTGACAAATGTATTCACCTGGGTAACTAACTTCCCAAATAAGAGCTGGACACTCCCATGGGGCCTGGAGAATACAAAGGTGACTTTTAAAATCTGACTGTCCTGTCCCTACATCTTCTGGGTGTGTGTGGATGGGAAGAACTCAGAATGATCAACTTCCTCTCTTGCTCAACTCTAATCCACCCACCCATCCCAGAAGAAAAAAATAAAGTATATTAAGTCATATTTGGAGAGACAAACACCTAATGAGCATTTGTATTTCTCATCTTCATGTTTCCGGAACAGTGCCCAATACGTGGCACAGAGCAGACATCCATTCCTGTTTCTTAAATTAGGAAAGAACGAATATCCTAGGGGTAACGTCTCAGGGAAATGATGAGCTCCTCTTTCTCTAAGTTCCCATATGACACTGACAATCACAAAACCTTCCTGTCACCCTCTTGGAGGGGAGGTCTTAGAAGTGTGCAAAAGAGCATTTTCCTGTCGCCCCCCCAGCCCTCACCTCGACTGCGCTTTCTATAGCCAGCCCATCTCAGACTTTAAACTCCAGGGTCTCAAGAAAAGCAGGCTTGGGCCATAAGGAATGCCCATCTGTCCCCTACACTATTCTGGAGACAATGTCTGACACCATGGGCCCCAACCTCGGACACCCTCATTCTTTTTTCCCAGATCCTTCGCTATATGGAAGAGCCAGGCCACTCCTTAATAGCTTTCAGGCTTAAAACATTTACACAGCTTCCAGAGCAGAGGGAAGCTTCAGGAAGGACCATCCATATGCATGTGGCCCATTTACTTTCTGGCCTAATCAGCACCTGGATGGGGCCAGAGCTGACTCTTCGCCAGCACGCTCACGGTCAGGGTCCCCGGGAAAGCTCCCTGTGCACAGCTTGTGGGAGACTGCAGGCTTCTAAACAGCATAAGCCAGCATTTCAATCAGATTACTTCTCACTTGCAGTACTGCACAAAAGAGAAAAAAAATAATGCTGAACATTCTGTTCACGGGAGAAAAAATAGCAGCAGAAAACTGTCACATTGTTTGGTCTATTTTCAATTTCATTCCCCAGCCCTGGAAATAGTGATCCGTGCAAGCAGGCCAGAGGAGGACTCTGGCAAGCCGGCACACAGATCCCAGCTTGGGGTCTGGATGTAGAGGGGGAGAGGGAGGCTGCAGCTGGGAGAGTGGGAGCAGTCTGATAGACCACAGAGGGTCACGTGGGTTCAGTGAAGAAACGTGCATTCAGAGAGGATGAAGGGGGGCAGCAAGGGCTGGGCACAGTGGGATGCAGATGGGGTGTAGCTTTCAGAGCCATGGTTCTCAGCCTCCGTTACACACTGAGATCATCACCTGGGAGTTGTGAAATTAGTGCTATCAAGAGGTAGTCGCATGAATCTATGCATGTGAGAAAATTGCACAGAACTAAACACGTGCACACATGTAAACATACTCACACGAGTACATGTGGAAACTGGCCAGATCTGAACGGGGAACTTTGATGCGTTGCACCAACACTGACTTTCCACGTGCAGTGTTGTACTACGTGTGTTCTGAGTCGCTTCAGTTGTGTCTGACTTTTTGCGACACTGTAGACTATAGCCTGCCAGGGTCCTCTGTCCATGGGATTCTCCAGGCCAAAATACTGGAGTGGGTTGCCATTTCCTCTCCAGGGTATCTGCCCAACCCAAGGATCGAACTCGCATCTCTTGCAATGCAGGCAGATTCTTTACCACTGGGCCACAGGAGAAGCCTGTTGTACTATAGTTACGTAAAAATGTTATCATGGAGGGAAACTGAATGGAGGGCACAAGGGACCTCACTGTATTATTTCTTGCAATTGCATGTAAATCCACAAATATTTCAAAATAGGAAACTTTTTAAAAAGTACTGCAGGGGTCTGATTTAATGCATCTAGGGCTCAGCTTCTGATCCAGAGTACTCAAAGCTCTCCAGATGATTCTATGTGTGAAGGTTGAAAACAGACCACTCCAGAAGTGGAGATGCTGATGGAGAAGGTAAGACAGACACCTGAAATTGGGAAAGCATCCACATATGATTCTGTACTAAATGCTTCACTGATATCTGTTGAATAAATGAACCACTCAACAGCTACATAGAAGGAGTCAGGGGTGCTGAGAAAGGGTAAGGCATAGTGTGAAGGGAAAGCACTGTGGAGGATGTGGGATTCAAACTGGATTTGATAGATGTGGAGAATTCAGAGAGAGGAGCCAGGAAAGGGCATTGCAGGTGAGCAGAGAAAGGCCTGGAGATGGTGTAGCCATTCTGGGAGGAGGAAGGGAAGGGGGAGGGCAAGGACTCTATTTTTGGCAGAAGGAAGAGTGAGGGTGGATAAAACTGGTACGAAAAAGCTGGCTCTCTCTGTGCTTTGGACAGGTGGCTCTCCTGACCACTCAAATCAGCTTTTCCTTGCAAATTGCCAAGAGCAATCATCAGCAGAGATAATTCTCCAGAAGATCCATGGCCTTTTTCAGGTAAGCACAAAGTGGAGAACTTGGAGAGGCTCAGAATATAGCTATTTAGTCACTCAATTGTGTCCTACTCTTCTGGAATTCTCCAGGCAAGAATTCTGGAGTGGGTTGCCATTCCCTTCTCCAAAGGATCTTCCAGAACCAGGGATTGAACCCAGGTCTCCTGCATTACAGGTGGACTTTTTACCACTGAACCCCTGGGGATGCCCTCAGAACATAGTACCAATGGGTAGAAATGTAAATAGTCCTCATCATGGCTGAAAATGCCTTGCTTATCTCCACTACTCCATATGGCCTTAGACATCTGCAGCCCAGAACCCAGTCAGGTGCCAGAAAATTCCAGAACTGGCCTGAGAATGGCTATGATAGAAATCTCAGTGCCTGTAAACCAAAGCTAATGCAGTTGACACAACAGGTCCTTTGAGTACTCACTCAATGTCTTTTTATTCTTGCTTTACACAAGTTTAATAAGCCTGATGATTGCTTTCTAAGTAAACAAAAAATTTCAGAACAAAATTAAACAGGCGTCACATGAGACAGCATCACTGACAACCGTGGCAAGTGATAGGTGTGAGACACCCCAACTGTACAGGGGAGACAGGAATTAGAGGAAGCCATGAGGCGCTCATCTGAGAGAAGGCCACCTCAGCAAGCTTGAGGGGCTCTGCTATCCAGGTAGAGAAAGCTTTGAGATGCTCAAGCGCAAGTTCCAAAAGCCCTGCAGAGGCTCTCCTTGCTTTACCCTTGTGCCTGTTATCAATTTGTCCAATGTATACACAAAGGTGAGCAGCTGCCACTGGGTGAGGAGCAGCTGGCTAGCCTTCTTGATTCCAGAGAATGCCCTCTGCCAAAAGAACTAGGGCCCATCTTGAAGCTTGTCTTCTTCCCTTGTAGCAGCCATCACTGCCCTCCCAGGAATGCAAAGGGCAGGCTGCTCTCAAACCACTCAGTCTCTTAGCTCAATTTAACTTAATAGGGAAGCATCCAAGGGACCATGAGAAGCACTTCTCACATCATGACCACAGAAACAGCCCTTTGCATGAGATGGACCAGCTATGAACTCCAACATCAGCTTGGTCAGAAACTCTGGGCATCCTTGACCTAGCTGCTTCTTTGAGCCTGATCACCCCACCCACTGACCCACTGTCCAGAGGCTAGAGCACAAGAGCTGGTTAGCAAAACACAAGCCACTTAGCTGACCCAGTGCCACCACACACCGCTGCGCAGTCACCAGAATTCTCCTCCCCTCGGTGCTGATGCTGAGTATTTCCTAGGATGCTCTTTATGTGGGGACAGGCAGGCTGGGCGATCACCCCCACTCCCCCGTCCCTCTCCAAACACAACCATCCCAGGAAGGAGTGCTCAGAGGAGAGAGGTTACCGGCACAGGGAGCTCCACTAAGTGCTCTGTGATGAACTAGAGGAGCAGGATGGGGTCGAGGGGATGGGGAGGCAAGGCGTGTTCAGGAGGGAGGGGATATACGTATTCACGTAGCTGATTCACACTGTTGTACAGAAGAAATGAACACAACACGGTAAAGCAATCATACTCCAATAAAAACATTTAAAAAAATTAAAAATAAATAAAATAAAATAAGCTGCCCTGGACTGTGAGGCCTTGCCACACACAAGTAGCCCTAGAGGTGGCAGGGAAGGGGGTCAGAAGCTGCAAACACAGGCATCCTGACGTGTGACTACACATGGTCTCCTCCAGAGCCCCCAGGCAGCTCTCTCTGGAAGCTGCTGTGTCCTGCTTTCATCCAAAGGTGAAAGCTGAAAAGAGAAATCAGGCAGGGAAGAGAGGCTCTTAGAAGCCCCTGTGCACTCAACGGTAGATGAAAGTATTAGCCTAAAATCAGGCAGCAGGTCAGAGCGTGGGGGCCCAGGCCCGGTCTCCGACTCTAATTGCTGCTAAAGATCGCCGGGCAGCCTGGTGACAGTGGGAGTCTTCTGTGGATCCTCAGGCACAAAACATAAATCATCTCCCTCTCACTTGTTACTAATCTTGCTTTCCTGCTGCGTCAGCCAGATTCCCGCATCGGCCTGAGTTTAAACAGGGACTTTTGTTCCCTTCCTAGGTTTTTTTCTGTTCTCTTCCTCCGACCTCCTCCCCCACCCTCTTCCCTACCAAAAGCGATGACCAAGGAGGGCAAACTCCAAAAGGTAGGCTTGCGGCTTCACTCTGGGGGTGCAGAGAGAGAAGGAAGAGGGGTTTGGGTGCCGACATGGGGTACAGAACCTGAGTGACCAGGAGGGAGAAGGTGGTCACCTGGATCCCCCTGCAGACTCTCACTGGCCAGTGTTCCTTCCAAGGCAAACCCCTTTTCCATTCCCAGGGCAGCCAGGTGAGTTGTGCATCAGAGATGCGGCTTCCCCGTGGGACTGGATCTCACAGTGCAATGCGGAGAACAGAGCTAGCCCTGCTGAGCTGGCCGAGGGGCTCGGAGACGGTGACCGTCACTCCTGAGGGCAAGGATGGCCCGAGCTCTGATGGCGGCTGCGGAGATCTTCTTTCATTTCTTTTGGTCCCATTGCATCACCTCTGTGATGCAATATGGGTCAGAACTTCCTCCTCAGAGGATTTACCTGGAGGCCTGACCCTAAATAGCTCCCTGAGATGCTGCACCTTATGTAACCCTCCCACAGGCTGACGGAGGCTGCACACGGTACCAGATCCCTGCCGAGTCCCGTTTCATAAAACTCGGGGTAGCGTCCCAGAAACTTTTCCTAAAGTTCTCCCTCGAGTTGGGGGACACTTGCCTTAACATTCCCAGGGCAGCCAGGTGAGTTGTGCATCAGAGATGCGGCTTCCCCATGGGACTGGATCTCACAGTGCAATGCGGAGAACAGAGCTAGCCCTGCTGAGCTGGCCGAGGGGCTCGGAGACGGTGACCGTCACTCCTGAGGGCAAGGATGGCCCGAGCTCTGATGGCAGCTGCGGAGATCTTCTTTCATTTCTTTTGGTCCCATTGCATCACCTCTGTGATGCAATATGGGTCAGAACTTCCTCCTCAGAGGATTTACCTGGAGGCCTGACCCTAAATAGCTCCCTGAGATGCTGCACCTTATGTAACCCTCCCACAGGCTGACGGAGGCTGCACACGGTACCAGATCCCTGCCGAGTCCCGTTTCATAAAACTCGGGGTAGCGTCCCAGAAACTTTTCCTAAAGTTCTCCCTCGAGTTGGGGGACACTTGCCTTAGTGACTTTGCCAATGAACCCGTGGGGGGACCAGATGCTGGCCCCCTGATCTCCCAGGCCGGAAAAAGAGGCTGGATGGGGCTTCAAGCCTGCATCAACTCACCATTTGCTGCAAACCCATTCTCACAGGCCCCAAGCCAGGGAGGCACCAGGCAGGGGTCACTGGCCAGGTGAGAGAACCAGGACACTGCCAGGCCAGCATGGATTGTGGGGGGCCTCAGCTGAAGCCGCTCGGACCTCCTCACCCTGCACCAGCTGTGAACCCTGGCAACAGGGCGGTCACACGGTGCAGGGCTGCGGTTAAGAGTGGGGCTTCCGAGCCCGACCGTGGGGCTGGGATCCGATGAATCACCTTAACCATGACTTCTTGAACTTCCCTGTGCCCTGCCTGGTCTACTGTTGAAAGGGTGAGAGCAAAAGCGGCACATCATCGAGGTAATGGACATAATCCATGTAAAGTGCTGAGAAGAGCACCATGCTTGGGTAGGTGCCCAGTGTAGGTTATGAGTCTGATCTCCCTGGTTGTGTATTATCCTTTCTTTTTTATTATTATCCTCTCTGGTGACTGAGACTAGTGGCCTGGGATGACGGGACTGCAGGGTCCGTGTGAGAGGGCAATGCAGACAGAGGGATGTTAGTGGCCTCTTGTCGCCTGTGATCGCCTCCACCGTACCCTGGTGCTGGCCCTGCCTGTTGGGATGGGAGCTCACTGTGCTCTGAGAACCTCAAGGGATCAGTTGTTTCTGTAGACAGTAAGAGGCAGAACAGTTGGAGGTGTGTGTGTGTGTGTGTGTGTGTGTGTGTGTGTGTTGGGTAGGAGGACATGTAACTCACATTCCCCTCAGAGGGTATATGTTTAACCCCAAAGCTCTCAGAAGCCGTTTGCAAAACTGTGGACTTTGCAGCTAGGATGAGGACACCACTCAGAGGGGACTGAGCGTGAACTTTGCTGATTGAAAACCTGGGGGTAAAACCGCCTACTGCACGTGGCTTGCCCACAGCTTCACCAAGTATCAGGTTCCTTGCCTAATGCTGGGCAGGACCCTGCTGTTTCTGAGGCTCCTTCTAGCTGTTAAGTTGTAGGAGCTGTGACTCCATTGCTGCCACATTTGACTCACTGTGAGGTGCTCGACTCACCCCTTTCTCTCTCTGACTTTGTTCCTCTTTCATTCAACCGCCTTAGTCTCGAAAGCAGACAGAGGAGCAGGGACAAAGGGAGACTGAGAGCTCCCTGCCAGGTCGATAAGATGGGCAACAGGTGTCTGTCTTCCCAGGGGAAGAGGCAGGTCCCCGGGGTCCAGAATCCGGGCCACAGAGCCAGGAGTCAGTGGGCCGAGAGGATGCACCCAGGCTCCACACAGCCCACCCCGAGTAGAGCATGGCAGGCCATGCTCACAAACATACCCACCTAGCGTGAAAATACTCTAAGAAGATGTACAGGGAGCCTCCGTACTCCTTATTCCACATCCTCCCTATTCTACCCATCCTTCAGAGCAGTTCTGCCTATTTTGACTGAGACCTACTCCACTCACACTGAAACCCATGTGTGCGTGTGTCCAACTCTTTGCAGCCCCGTGGACTCTGTCCATGGGATTCTCCAGGCAAAAATGCTGGAGTGGGTTGCCATGCCCTCCTCCAGGGGAACTTCCCAACCTAGGGATCTAAACCACATCTCCTATGTCTCCTGCATTGCAGATGGATTCTTTACCTGCTGACGCATAGGGAAAGCACAGGATCAAACAAAACTTTTTAGGAAAACAGGTCTTACCTTAGCTTCCTGGAATGCACTCTGATATTTTCTTATCCCATTTCATTTTTTAAAGCACAGGGCCCAGCCCATGAAATTGACTTAATGGTCTGCTGAGAGGTTGTGACCTTGGTTTGGAAAGTGCTGTTTGAGAGGCAATGACTTCACAGGGCTGCAAAGTAAGCAAAGACTCTGGTTTTTGGAGGGACAGACTACCTGACATATGCAGAGACAGAATAGCCCTAGGGCTAAACTAAAGACTGACAAGGACGTTCCAGAGGCCTGGGCCACTTTGGAGAAGGACTTCTGTATCATTCCCATGACTGACTCTCAGCACAGACCTCAACTGGCCCATTTAAAAAGCATGGAGACTGTCAGGAGACTGCATGCATGCGTTGTCCATGTGGGTTATGAAAGAAGCTGCATTTGGTAAGTGACAAGCTCTCCAAGAACTTTTTAGAAATTGCAGGTACTAAACTACTCCAACAGAGGTTTTCCCTCACTTCTGAGACTTTCCAGAATGCAGAAACTCAGGCCCTTTCTAATTCACGTGCAGGTCACCCTTAATTTTCTTCGATGTTCAAGGACACCCACATGAGACAGAGGAAAAGGACTGTTCCTCTGGCCTCTTGGATTCACAGCAGCTGTTTCCTTCTTGCCAAGAAGGAAAGTATCTAGGTATACCTGATTTTTTTTTCTCATATGACAAACTTTATAAAACTTTCAGAAAGGACAAGTGTTCACCTAATCCAGACTCCTATTTTCAGGTGAGAAGAGCGTGACCCAGGAAAGTTGGTGACTTGCTTAGAAACACACAGATTACTGGAGGCAGGGGCTAGAATTCGGGTGATGTCTCTCTGGCCCCAGCCTCCCACACCACTCTCCACAAACGGAAGTAAGCAAGACCAAGTTTCTGACACTCCTGGGCTTACCCTCTGATGTATTAGCAAAGGAGGCTGAGAGTGTCTCAAGAGAACTGAAAACGAGTAGGTGATGATTTTGAGGGAAAAACTCAGCCTTCCAGGCTTCATTTCCTCCTTTTCTAAAGAGAAGGAAAGCAAGCCCACATGGGATATCTGCTTCTATGAGGACAAATAACGTCAGCATCTTCATGTTTCATGTGAACTTGGAAGGGGCAGGGACTCTAGTCATACCTGCACTAATTGCCCTAGGTTTATGGATCTAGAGAGATGGATATCGACACTCTAATTTGTCCTGAATGGTCTCAGCCTGCCAGACCTCCCTCTGATCAGCAAGGGCTCATTATCTCAGCTGGCCTGTCCCCCTGAGCCTGGCTGAGAGGGCCTCATCCTTGCTGGGAGAGCCCACCCTCCAGGCCTGGGCTGCTCTCTGAACAGCAGGGCTGAGGTGGACTGAGGGGGAACTTCACAGAAGCCAATGAGCCACCCTGGTGGTTTCCACAGGATGGGGCATCAGTCCCATTTTCTGCTGTGAGACGTGTGTTTAAGAGTCCATTGATCCAGCTCTCAGGTTTCCTTCAGGGATGGAGATGCTTTTTGGTGGCATGCACACACATACAGAGGCACACGCGCATTCAGATCCTACATTCCAGTGTGTCTCTAGGGACCAGTCAGCTTTTAAAAAAATTCCTGAGGCTGTATCAATACACCTCTCCTAGTCTGGGGTGCAGGCATTAGTCTGTGGGGTTTGTCCTAGTCAATTTAACTGAATGGGGTCAATTCTTTCGCTTTCTAGGGGGAGTGGATCCAGGGCTTTGTTGTATTTTTAAAAATGCTCAAGAAAAGAGTTTATACATATCACAATCCTTGCTTGCCTCACAGCCACACTTAAACTTAGAACACTGAGATTTTTCACATAGGAAATGAGGACTGTCTACCACATTAGCAAAGATTTAATAAAATTTCATAGCTTTCTAGTGGGAACATAAATTGGAACAATACTTTTAGAAAACAATTTAGTAATAGATAGCCAATCTTGAATGTGTTTATGCCCTCTGACCTAGAAACACCACTTCTGGGAATCTAGCCAAAGGAAATAGTGTGAAATACAGAGATTAAAAAGAAGAAAAGCAAAACTTTATGCACAATCATTTTTATATTAGCATTATTTATCATCTGAAAATGAGAAGTAACTTAAATATGAAGTAGTAAGAGAGTGTATAAGTAAATTATGTTGTATGCACATGATAGAATATTAAGCACATGTTTAAAATTATGTTTATAAAGAGTTCACAAGTGAGGAAATTACTTGAGTTACAAAGTTTCATATATATATGCATGTGTGTATGTGTGTGTGTGATTTTCTTTCCAGACTACTCAGTGAATATATATGTATAGTGTATAAAATAACCTTAACTATGAAAAATAATTAACATAAAAATTGGAAGGAAATATTAACAATGGCCTTGAGGTGGTAGCACTCTGGGTATGCATTTCCTTTTATCTTTCTTTTATCCATTTCTGTATTTCTGGAATAAAACTAAAAAATTTTTTATTTTAAATTCATTTTTTTAAAACTTTGAACAAGAAAGTATGTTATAGAGGGAAAAGACCAGTCACATCTCTGCCACCAACCACATCTGCAGGTGACCTCAAGGAAGTTATGTGACCTTTCTACCTCCCTCCCTCCACTACCCATCACCCCTCCCCTTGATCACTAATGAGTGTGTAGGACCACATGATCTCTAAAATCCATTCTTCTCTAACATTCTGTGTCTCAAAATATCATCTCTCTGTGTTTGAGGATGGAATCTCAAAAAGGGGCCCAAGAGGCGTAACCAGCTTACGAGTAAAACACTATAATCATCCTAACAAGCAATGGACTTGGAAGGGTCTTCTAGAAGATGCAGCTGTTCTTTTACAGTCAGCAGAGAAACACGCTGACATGATGTCCTTGGGTTTGGACATCTGGAGCCAAACACCCGAAAGAACGGGTTTGCTGGCAGCTGTGCTGTGAAACCAAGGGAGAGGCGGGGTCTCGGCCCAGAGTCTCCATCCACCAGCCTGGCTGTAGCTAATCTTGTGAGTCCAGGACAGACGGCATGAGAACCCACACTGGGACAGCAGGACAAATCTCACATCCCACAACCTCCTCAGCAGCTCCAGTCCCCAGCATCTCCCCCTTGACCAAACCCTGGGGGGATGCTCTTCTCTGTTTTGAGCATGGAAGCCCTTCCTCCCAATTTGTAGTCATCTCAAGTCCTTGAGTCCCATTTCCTCAGTGGTGTTATCTGGCAGTGAAGTGTTGATGTGGTGCTGATGTCTGCCCCTTTCTGGATAATCCCATGCACCTGATGGTTCACAGGGGAGGAGAAATGAGGATAATCCACAAACTAAACTGGCTTCCTATCCTGGACAAGAGGATGAATGGATCTCTCAGGTCCCTTCCAATGTGGAATTCCACAACTGAATAATCTCATGTGATTGCACAGTCATCCTTGGGATCTGCAAGGGGCTGTTCCCAGGAGCCCTCGTGGGTACCACAATCCATGGATGCTCAAGTCCCTTATATGCAACAACATAGTACAGTCAGCCTTCTGTTATTAACAGGTTCCACATCCACAGACAGAGGGCCGACTGCATCTCTCCTCTGGACCTTGGCCATCTATCCTACAGTTCAGAGAAAATAATGACTTGCTTCTACACTTGATATTTGGTCTATATACATTAGGAAGGATAGAAGTTAAAATTGCGAAATATTTCCACACTGGTTGGTAAGTAGCCACTGCTTTCAACACCTCCCCTGTTGCTTCAGCAGCCCAGGTTTTTCCACTAGAATACTTCTCAAGGACCTTGCTAAGATCCATCACCTAAAGGGTTAATGTCTGGTCCTTCAGGGAACCTCCATGATCCAGCACTAGGCTTTATGCCCTTGATGGTGAAATGTTTTGAGTCTTACCGCTCATGTTCCTTCTACCTAAACTGAATCTACTGGGCTGAGAGAAGCTAAGTTTGAAAATCCTTAAGGAGAGAGTTGTATGTGATAACCAGGATGGTTTAAAACCAAAAGGACAAGTTTTGGCTTGGATCACCCAGTTGTCCCTACTGCTTGGGGGAGGTGGGGAAAAGGTCACAGTGATGGCAAACAGGTAAGAAAAGTAGGCTGTGTCATCTGCCCTGTGCCCCTGCTTTCTTTGTAGGGCTCACATTTCCTCCTTACCAACTGGCTTGAAAGTCCTACTCAGTGAACAGACATTGAAGTATCACACAAGCATCACCATCCATCCTTCTGGGCTCTTTCAGCAGCTACTGAGCAGTCACTGTGTTTCCCACCTGGCATCTTTAGGAGGAAGAAGGGAGCAGAGATGCTTTTCCTGGCTCTAAGGGGAAGAGAAGGATGAAGATGCTGAGCAGAGGGCCTTGGGTCGCCTTGTCTATCATACGGACAGCTGGGAACAGACCCAGCCTCGCCCTTTGCCTTCCATGGGAGAATCGTGGAGTTATCACCTCCATTCCCATCAGTAGAGGAGAGCTCTGGCAGGATTGCATCCTGTTGGCTGTATGTGGGAGACTGGGTTATAAGATGGAGGCCAGAGAGATTGGCTTCAGGGAAGGAGGGGTCAAAGTGCTGCCTTTTGATCATGAAACCACTGGCATTCTGGCCTGCCCTCTCCTAGCACTCACGCCACCTCCGGGTTCTGCTGAGAAAGGCCACCATCATGTTATACCTTTACCGACTCTCCATCAGGAGATGTAGAAGACGTCAAGGACATCTCTGGACTCTAGGTCTTGCCCTTTCTGTCTGTCAGTCCGTCTGTCCATCCCCTCACTGCAGTCTAGCATCCCTCCCGGGCAGGGACTCTACTGAAAGCTAAAACTTCAGATGTGAACCCCAGGAGACAACAGCCCAGGAGGCAAGCCCAAGTCTTCAGTAGTGTGTTGTTGAAAAAGTTCTGGTATCTTGGCCATCATCCCAATTATGTTTGCCCATGATGTGATCCGGCTGTCATGGATTAAAGGAACTCAGGGCGGGGTGGGAGGTGATGGTTAACGCAAAGAAATGTTTAGAAACAGACAGAATGAAAGGAACGAGATTGTCTTCATATATTTTCACTTGAATGTATTCAGATCTGGCAGAGAAAGTGGGTTGTTTTAACTTTTCATTAATGATTTGCTCCATCTTCTCCCCTCAGCTGCAGATGAAGGCTCTCCCACCCCTATTTCCTAGAGTGGTTGATAGGCCACACAGGTTCTATCTCCCTGTCTCTGTTAAGCAACTCCCACCAATCAGATTGCATGCTGGCACCTCTCATTCCTACTTAAGCCTCAGTTCTGAAATCCTTCATCAACAACTATTCACAGTTTTGATGGACAATTGACAAGACCAGTGAAAGACATTTTATTGGCTTGGCTCTTGCCACCAAATCTATTTCAACTAGAAACAGCTTTCAATTTACTGACACCAAAGGGCCCGGAAGGTAGGAATAGGCTGTTACTGCCATTGTTATGTTCATGGTCATTTTTTTTGAAATTTGAGTCTTATCAATTCATTACAAGTCTTCAGCAAAGTCCTGCCTTCAAGTTCTGTTCCAATCTAAGCAAGAGCCACTTGGGCCTAGATGCACTGTTTATAGTTACATCACGTTTCTAAGCATAGAGGAAGGGAGTAATGTTAGTGTTAGTCACCCAGTCGTGTCCAACTCTTCGTGACCCCATGGACTCTTAGCCTGCCAGGCTCCTCTGTCCATGGAATTCTCCAGGCAAGAATACCAAAGTGGGTTGCCATTTCCTTTTCCAGGGGATCTTCCCAACACAAGGACTGAACCCTGGTCTTCTGCCTTGCAGGCAGATTCTTTACTGTCTGTGTAGCAGGAAAGCCCATAGACGAACCGAAGACACAAGCAAACGATGCACCCATTGATGTGTGAACAGAAAAGGACCAAGAAGTTCTGGCATCCAGCCCACTGCCCAGCACCCGCTGTTTAAAGTGCACTCCTCACCACTTCGACTTCTCATTTCCACATCCCAGATTTCCCAGGGCCTTTTTCTCTAGATCATATGGATCCTTATGCTTGGAGTAGGAGGGATTCCAAATTCTATCCACCAACCACACCCTTGAGTGTCTTGACCACTCTAGATAGATATTTCTGAAATGGTTTACCTCTCCAAACCCAACAAACACTCAACACCCCACTTTACAGATCTCTGTCCTCAGGGAACCTTTCCTAGGCCCTCAAAGGTATTCAGTTTTATCCCCACCTAATAACCCCCATCACTTCATGGCAAATAGATGAGGATAAAATGGAAACAGCAACAGACTTTATTTTCCTGGGCTCCAAAATCACTGTAGAGTGTGACTGCAGACATGAAATTAAAAGACGCTTGGTCCTCAAAAGAAGCTATGACAAACCTAGACAGGAAATTAAACAGCAGAGACATCACTTTGCTGACAAACGTCCACATAGTCAAGCTATGTGGTTTTTCCAGTAGTCATATACAGATGTGAGAGTTGGACCATAAAGAAGACAGAGCGCTGAAGAATTGATGCTTTTGAGCTGTGGTGCTGGAGAAATCTCTTGAGAGTTCCTTGGGTAGCAGGAGGTCAAATCAGTCAATATTAAAGGAAATATTCAACTCTGAATATTTATTGGAAGGACTGATGCTAATGCTGAGGCTCCAATACGTTAGACTCCTGAGGCAAAAAGTCGACTCGTTAGAAAAGGTCCTGATGCTGGAAAGATTGAAGGCAAAAGGAAAAGGGGGCAATAGAGGATTAGATGGTTGGGTGGCATCACCGACTCAATGGACATGAGTTTGAGCAAACTCTGGGAGATAGTTAAGGACAGGGAAGGCTGGCATGCTATACCATGGGTTGCAAAGAGTCTGACAAGACTGAGTGGCTGAACAACAATAACAATGCCCTATAGAGCTGATCCTGCTGCTTAGAAACTCTCCCCTCTGCTTGCTCACAGTGGCAAGCACCTGGCAGATCTCAGGGTAGACGTTTCTACCTTCCATTCAGAGTAGAGGGCCTCCCCCAACACCCGATTATCTTCTATTTCAACACCCTACTTGTTTCTTCCAAAGTCCTTATAACTACTTGTCATTGTTTTATCTGTTTTTGTCCTTTCCCTGTTTATAATTTGACTCCCTTTGTTGAATGAACAAACGAATGAATTGGATGGATGGATGAAACTGCATACTAGCTCCATGCCAGGCATTCTTCCTACACGGTGATGCAACATTCTACCAGACAGATGGCCTCATGGGGCTTCTCATCTTGCAGACAGAGGCCCTATGAGAAACTGAAATTGCGGGAGGCTTATGCAAAAACGAAGGAGCTCAGACAGAGGCAGAAGGAAGGGAACAGCATCTCGCCAGCTGAAAGCTAAATCCGGTGTAAATATCACAGAAAATCTATTAGTGCTACCGGCTTGGAGGGCAATTGCTTTTTAATATAATAAGATCTTCCTTGGAGGCGATTATGAGGCCCTGATAAGGATCAGGTGACATGTTGAGGTTTTGCAGATGGATTAATTTCTGTTTACATCTACTTGCTTATGGCCCGGGGAGTTCTTGGTTTTCAGAGAGATGGGAGAGAGGGCCCCTGGAGAAAGCAGCCTGCACAGAATCCTTTAGGTGATATTCTAGGGAGCACAGGGCTTCCCAGGTGGCTCAGCAGTCAAGAATCTGCCTGCCAGTGCCCAAGAGGTAGGTTTGATTCCTGGGACGATCCCCTGGAGAAGGAAATGGCAACCCACTCCAGTATTCTTACTGGGAAAATTCCTCAGACAGAGGAGCTGGTGGACTACATTCCATGGGATCGAAAAGAGTTGGACATGATTTAACAACTAAACAGCAACTAGGAAGCACATTGCCTGCTGAAGGGCACAGGGTGAGCCGGAAAGACAATCAGGGGAGGGACCTCCACTCAGACAATCAGGTCCCTGGGGAGGGACCTCCATTCAGAAAATACAGGCCAAGATTTGGATGAGGCTCCACTCTCTTTCCCTCCCAAACCTCAGGGCTGCCACTGCTGAAATGGAAGAACTCCCAGGAACAAAATGTAGGGTTTTAGAGAGAAAGTGACCTGCCGCAAGAGAACTGCAGAATTAAACAACGATGGATGGAAACAGAAAAGGGTGTTTACCTCTTAGTTCATCTTAGTCGCTCTCTCAAACCTCCATACTCTTGTTAGTAAATACTACTCTTCCCTGAGTTTCATGTAGAGATAAACTGAGGCCTGGGAACCGTCAAGGACAGACCCAACCACAATACAACAGAGTCTGGCTCCTGACTCACTGTGCCCCATGACACAGGGCACACACAGCAAACCCCCAGATGATAACTCTAAAGACTCTCCGGACAGAGGCAGCTTCACTTTCTCCCAGCCCAGTGAGGGTGCAAGCCTATTGGCTCACTGGCTATACTTTCCATCTTTAGAGAATCAGAGCTCCTAGAGCATATGCCGAAACTTCCTTGGTGGCTCTGTGGGTAAAGAATCCACCTACAGTGCAGGATGACGTGGACACGGGTTCAATCCCTGGGTCGAGAAGATCCTCTGGAGGAGGAAGTGGCAGCCTATTCCAGGATTCTTGCCTGGAGAATCCCATGGAAAGAGGACCCCGGTGGGCTAAAGTCCATGTGGTTGCAAAGAGTCAGTCATGACTGAATTGACTAAGCACACACATCTAGAGTGTGTGTCAAAGTTCCCCAGGTATCAAGACCTGGTTGCCCCACCAGGACATCTGTGAAACAGGAGCAGTGAGCCTGGGCAGGGTCCATGGACTGCTTTTCCCAACACATGGCAGCAATCAGGGCCACATCAGCAATTATGAGGCCACCAAGAGGCAACCCTTCATCCATGCCTCTACTTTCTAATTCAGACAGACTCACTCTCAGCACAAACTCAACCAATACAGTGGAGAACATACCTAAGCCACTCAGGGGTGGCTTACAAACAGACTTCCCACACATCTCTGGCTGCCTAGAACAATCCTCTTTTATGTGAGTGTTCGAGGCAAACTAATAATAATGCCCCCTTTTACTTTAAAATTCTTCATTTGGACAAGAAATTCTAGAGTCTTCCTACTTGTGATGCACCTGGATGCTCAAATGTGTGAAATCCTCATAGAGATGATGGTGGTAGTTTTAGTTGCTCAGTCATGTCCAACTCTTGCACCCAATGAACTGTAGCCTGGCAGGCTCCTCTGTCCATGGGATTCTCCAGGCAAGAATACTGGAGTGTGCTGCCATTTCCTTCTCCAGAGGAATCTTCCCTACTCAGGAATCAAACCTGGGTCTCCTGCAGGCAGATGATTTACTGACTGAGCTATGAGGGAAGGCTATTTTAAAGTATATCCACACACAACTATTAAAATGCCTTACTCTGAACCCCTGTCCGCCACCACTACCCCCCACGCATCATGCAACCATTAATCTACAATGGTTGCATTACACATACACATCAGTATTAGGCACACATAATATACCAGCCACCAGCTGGCACACTCTTATACTCCTAGTCCTCACCCGAGTCTCCCAACCACAGCAGATGAACTTCCTCCCTTCCACTGCTGGGGCCCAAACACAACCACATGTATCTCATAACCTGGGGCAGCACCAGGACAAACCCGCCCACTCGGACATCCATCCCAGCCAACTAAGCCTTCAGGGATTTGAAACCAAAAGGCCCTGGCTGCTGTAATGGCTACAACCTTGTAAGGACATGAGTCCAAGTTCATTAAGAAGCTCTGTGCAGATGAACCCTGTTGCCGCTGTGATTAATAATCATAATAGACAGTCAGCTGGAGGGCTTCCCAGCTGCGCCTCCCAGGGGCCCGGTTCTCGGATCCCCTCTCTGTCCACCAGTGAGTAATGGTTTGGTTTATTGGAGACTCTCTTTCCATTTTTTATGGCTTCAATTAAGTGATGGGGAGAATCTATCATGTAACCTTCTTGCTGCACTGCTAAAGACTTCCGGAGGGGAAAATATTTATCAAACCCCCAAACCATCAGAGGAGAGGCTGCGGTAAACCTAACAGGAAGCCAGGGTAGCAAGGAGGTGACCGAGGTGGTAGGAAAAGAGGAAGAAAATATCCACATGGCGGTTTCCTGCCTGGACAAGAGCCACAATGACTGTAAGATATCTGCTCGATTGACCAACATCAGGCTGCTTTTCCCTCCTCACCTCAAATCCCATGCCCCCAGGCAGGCTTCCACCAAATACTTGAGTCACGTGGACTCCTGGAGCCCAACAGGTTCAAGGTGGCAACAAGGACAAAGGTCCTGGTGAGAGGTGGTCCTCATGGTGAGGGGCACAGGATATTCATCTGATGGGCAGTCCCTGGCCTTATAATATCCACAGAAATGTGGCACCCACTTGAAAACTGCCCACACTCCTCATGAAACTCACAATCCCTGGATTGATAAGACTGCCAAAAAACCCATTTCCTGGTTGTAACTACAAATTCCTCCCAACCACCAACAACAAACCCTCTCCCAGACCAATTCATTAGAATCTGCCACCTCCTATCCTTGGCCCAGAGTTGGCCCTTACCCTCTCCCTGACCTCTACCCAGGCAGCCCTGTGGGTAAACGGAGCCGGCTCTTTTTCTGCCCTTTAAATTATTCACACCCCAATCCTGGTCACTGGCATTAATCTTTCATTTGCTATTTAGACATCTGATTCCTGGGGCAGGATTGAGAGATGTCACTTGGGAGATCAGGTTGGCCAGAGGGGAGGTCTGAAGGGGGCCGGGGACCTGCTGAGCAGCAAGGACCTGCCTGGAATTAATGGGGTCATCTCCCTGTTCCCCATCACTCAGAGGAGCAGGAGCAAGGGACAGGAGACACAGATGTGTCTGAAGGAATGAAATCGCGAGTCCATCCATTCCACAAGAACTGAGCATTTGTGCACATGTATGTGTGTGTGAAGATGGGGTGACCGTCACTCAGCTCTCACCCCCTACTGCTATTCACGCAAGCACGGGTGCTTCTTCATATACAGAACCCACAACAAACTCAACCGCAGTCTGAGCCCAATATTAGAGAGTGAGTGTAGTCCTACAGATGATATCAGGACAAAGAAGGGGTTTGTGTCTCTGCAAAGGAATGCGGTTGGATGCCATTTTGTCTGCTCTCCTCACACAGCTTCTCAGGGTGGGCCCTGTAGCCTGTGTGTCTCTGCCCTTGGGCAGAGGACTGGGGTATCTGGGCACCTATACAGGAGAGCTGGTAACTGGGCAGAGACTGAGGATCAAATAAAAAGGATACCTATTGAACCCTGGGAGACAGTATGGTCTTCATACATTAACTGGTAATAACTAAAGGTTACATTGTCTTAGTCCCCAATAAGTTCAGTTCAGTCTCTCAGTTGTGTCCGAATCTGCGACCCCATGAATCGCAGCACACCAGGCCTCCCTGTCCATCACCAACTCCCAGAGTTCACTCAAACTCAGGTCTATCAAATTGGTGATGCCATCCAGCCATCTCATCCACTGTCGTCCCCTTCTCCTCCTGCCCCCAATCCCTCCCAGCATCAGAGTATTTTCCAATGAGTCCACTCTTTGCATGAGGTGGCCAGAGTATTAGAGTTTCAGCTTTAGCATCAATCCTTCCAATGAACACCCAGGACTAATCTCCTTCAGAATGGACTGGTTGGATCTCCTTGCAGTCCAAGGGACTCTCAAGAGTTCTCCAACACCACAGTTTAAAAGCATCAATTCTTCAGCACTCAGCTTTCTTCACAAGATTTCACTCTAATAGAAGAGAAATGATGAAATATATCTCCTTTCCTCCTGCTCCCCCTCCTCTTTCTCTCTCCCGCCTTCTTCTTCCCTAGTCTCATCTAACAATTGGGGCTTCCCCAGTGGCCCAGCGGTAAAGAATCCATGTGCAATGCAGAAGGCTCAAGAGACCCAGGTTCTATCCCTTGGTGGGAACAATCCTTTGGAGGAGGCCTGGCAAGCCACTCCAGCATTCTTGCCTGGAGAATCTCCGTGGACATAGGAGCCTGATGGGCTACAGTCCATAGCATCACAAAGAGTCAGACATGACTAAAGTGACTAAGCACGCACCCACACTCACCTACCAATTACAAAGTGCCAGGCACTACGCTAAATGTTCTATGTTCATTAGCTCAGTTAATGCGTACAACAATCCTAGCAGGTAGGATGATCAGTACTCTCATTTTACAGGTGAGGAAACTGATGCTTGGAAAAGTTAATTGCCCAAGGTCTCATGGCTAATGAGTGGTTATGCAGAACTCAAGCGAAGGACATGTGAATAAAGATAACATGCTCTCAACCTATCTGTTTAAGAAGAATAAGTAGATAAACACAATAATGACTAAAGAGCATTGGGAAAAGAGGTTAGAGTTGTGCTGTACAAAAAGGCAGTTACTAGTTTCATATGCTAGGTTAAAATTAAATAGAATTTAAGGTCCAGTTTCTCAGTCAAACTGGCCACGTTTCAAGTGCTCAGCTGTCGATGGGGCTGGTGGCTACCAGGATGACCAGCAGAAATGACTTCTGCCATCATCACGGGAAGATCTACTGGACAAGAGCGGGTGAGAAGATAATTTAAGGTGTTGGCAAAATGGAATGCTTTTCAGAAAAAAATACCCAGAGGAAGGATTACATCGACTTGTGAGCTGGTTAGATCTAGAAAGGACAAGAAACAAAACAGGAAAGAAGAGAGTGGAGACAGTGAGAGACCGATCAGTCGAGGTCACTCAATATTGCAGAAGGAGGGGACCTTGAGGATTCACACGTCCAACCCCTTCCCATTACAAAGGAGGCCGGAGACCACAGGGGAAGCCGCTGCCCTGGGGGCACACAGTCAATTAAGCCCAGGGCTCTCCCCATCCCACCCAGCCCATCATCCCAGGTCCTTTCCATTGTCCCCATTCCTGATCCCTCTTGAGATGTGTACTCAAGAGGTGATCCTCATCACGACCTCATGCTACTCTGACTCCTATCGTGTAAGTTTTGCTTGGGAGCAATAAACTGCCTTCATCCCACTAGTTGCCTCTTCCCTTCTTGTAATGAAGCAAGGCTGCTCAAGAATGAAAGGGTGGGCCTTTATAAAAGGGAAGTCACTGGAAAGATAAATGGCACACCTGGGGCTTGGGAAGCTGTGAAGTAGGGCTGTTTTCTACTCTGTCTCTAGGGTGTGGCTTAGGGCACACTATGGGATGTCAGTAGACACTTCGCAAGTCAACCAGTGGATGGTGGAGTGGGGTCAGTGGGTGGGTGGTTGGTTGGATGCATGGATGAATGGACGGATGGGTGGGTGGATGGATGGGTAGATGAATGGATGGATGAATGGATGGACAGAAGACACCTGCATAAAAGTTCTCTAAGCACTTCATGGGCTGGTACCGCTGGCTCCTCCACTCTCACCCCCCACTGCTAGTGACACAAGCACGGGTGCTTCTTCACACACTACAGAAAGGGGGACGTGTCTCAGGATGTAGAACACACTCGACCACAGCCTGAGCCCAACATGAGAGAGCGAGTGTAGTCCTACTGATGGTGTCAGGACAAAGAAGGGGTCTGTGTCTCTGCAAAGGAAGGTGGTTGGATGCCACTTTGCCTGCTCTAGAAATCCACAGACTCTAAGCCAAGCGTGTGACCACTCTACAGGGACTCCGGCTTCCCTTTCAGCCTCAAAGATCATTACCCATCTCACGGCGAGGGCAATCCACCCTCCTAACACCTCACTTACCGAACAGGACGGTCGGGGACCTCTGAGAGCC